>LQRL01097708.1:0-10477 GCA_001703475.1 Hydroides elegans | reverse complement strand
TTGAATTGAAACTTTTAACACTTGAGTTGTCGCGCGCTAAACAAAAAGAGTCGGTGATCAAAGAAAGAAGTTGATTGAAAATTGCTTAATGGACAGAGTCAATTTGAAGGTGATTCGATTACAAAATAAACAACTGTTAAGTTGATAGTATTTGCATTTTGAATAATCAAAAACATTAACTCAACAAATATTTTCATATTATTTCATTTTTACTTTCGGCTAACAAATTAACTAAGAAAACGAGAAGAATTATAATTTTAAACATTCCTGTTTTACCCGTGGAATGGAATAGTCTAAACGTCATTTAAAAGTGAAAATCTCAATTTAGGGCCATACATTACACTTAAAATGTCAAAGTAGGGATCGTCAAATACAAATTGCATCTCAATATGCATATATAAATCTATTTCATATTTTATTGAGATGTCCGAAAATTCGCTGCCAAAAGAGATTATAATATAATATAATTTTGTGCAAACGTAAGACATGATTAGGAAATGTAATTCATGGTCATATGATGGGCTGCTGCCCTTCATATGAACTCAACGATCCTATTTTTTTAAAAACTGTTAATTTGAACATAAAATTCTTTAAACATTTATATATGAAACAAATAATTGAATTTCGAAATGAATTTTTACAAAAAAGTGTTCCTATTTTTGTAGATGGGTGATCTCTTTTCGCTCATTTAGGGAGCCAGAATCTGGAGAGGAACCCCTTTTGAGAAACATATTAATCGACATTCTTGCATAAACGACAGGTTTTCATGTGTGTTTCAATATAGTATGACAAGCTATATATCACTGACAAATACTATTTTAAAAAATAATTGAATTTACAAATTATAGAAAAAAGAGAAAAAATATTCTCTTCAAATTCCTTAACCTAGAGGGCAATTTTGGAAATTTTGAAGATAGATCAAATTTGAAAAGTAACACCTTTTTGAGAAACACCTGGTGGGGTGCTCTTCACATATGAGTTGTCTCATCAATGATAAGCCCCAGACATCGAGACAATCATATATAGGATATTCTAGTTTTAGTGCAGTCATGGTTATCAATTACATGAAGCAGCTGTTGAAATAACATCAACTAAATTCTAATTTAAATTTGCTCATTATTGAACTAGTTAATGTCAATTGAACATCATGTGGATTTTGTCAATACTTCTAATTCTTGGACCTTGTTATTCAAATGCACAAACTGTTGCAGATTGCGTTGACGGCAGTAATGTTATAGTGCAGTATTTTGGGTGGAAATGGATTGATATTGAAAGGGAATGCAATGCATCGTCAAACAGTCTCATGTGTGCCATACAGGTAGAGCATGAACAAGTTATCCATCATTTTTCAATAAGATGCCTTTTCATCATATTTGATATTATTTTGTATTTTTTATTTAGCATTCGTCATTCTTCTTTTCAGGTACCACCTCCTTTCGAACACGAAAAAATAACTTTAGCAGAGGGGTCTGATCCGTGGTACCAGCGCTGGAGTATAATTGGTTATTATTACAGAGTAACTGATAGTGGGATGGACGTTGAATTCGACAGCATGGTCAAGAACTGTAATGCAAATGGCATTCGGTAAAAGAGAGAATACGTTATATAGAAATTTATAAAATTATATAGAAATACATTTTAAGAACTTTGATATGGTGAAGTTCTTTTATATTGTGATTCATGATTTCAAATTTGTTTAAATTATACAAAAAAAACAAATAAAGTAGGATAAAACCACAATCTCACTAAGATATGTATATGACCTACTTGAAATGTTATTTCCTTACACATTTTCTAGTTTTGATATGTGATAATGTTACAATCATATATAGCGTGTCATTTAATCTTTTCTGTTGTTCTAGTGTTTTTATCGACATGGAAGTCAATCATATGTCACCTGATGGGAATGCAAATCCATGTTATGGAAGTGCAGGTAGTTGAATTAGTTTCAACAAAAAAAAAATCATTTTATATAGACAATCTGTAGCAAATGCACTTTCTAAATCAATAAACACTACAAGAAAAAATCTGAAAATAGGTATATCAAATGAATTTATAGTTCATCAAATAAATGAAATTACTCTTATTAAAAGGTTCCTTTGATAAATTGCATAGTCATTAGCGTAATATTTGTTCTGGGATGAAATCGTTTTTTATGTTATTTTACTAAAAAATATGAATTAGTTTATATAAATCATACAGACTATATTTGTATAAAACTCGATAAGATTTGCAATATGGTATACCAAATGTATTAGAATTGATGTCGATTATTTCCACAACATTGATATCTAATAACAACTTTTTTATGCAAGGGACCATTCAGATTCAGTTACAATTTGTATATAACAGTACATAATGATATAAAATGAACACGTTATACACATCACACAATAAATAATGAATTACAAAATAATATAATGTTATTTTAGGTAGTTACTATGATGCACGAGATGATGATTATTACTATACTCCCCAGTATTCCACTGTTCCGTGGTCAAGAGATGATTTTCATCTAGCTGGTGATGCAAGTGCTGGTTGTCCAACTGAATCGGGTAAGTGGTCAACAATTAAAAGAGTAAATAATATAGTAAAGCAATCCAATTTTTTCACATGAAACGATTTTTCGGGTATTTGGTCAGAAAGTACCTGCACAAAATATTACAGTAAAGAATCTCCGTTTTTTTCACTTTTTAAAAACATTTATATATAATCATTCTGCGCATTAATATATTATATACTCAAAGGCCAAATAGAAGATTCAAGTGATCCAGAGCAAGTTTGGAAATGCAAGCTGAACTTCGACAAATCGATCTACGATGTTGATGGTAATTACAATGATATCAAGTCTGACAAAGCTGATTATGCCACTGAATTGACAAAACGCATGGACCTTGCTATTGACAAAGGGGTTTATGGATTTAAATTCTCTCATGCGCGATGGGTGAGACCAAGTCACTTGGAAGTTGTTGCCACGGGATCGAAAGGTTTTGTATATTGCCAATATCATTCAATTATAATGCAATTATATGTATATTTGTTTCATAATTAAACGTTCCCGTTTTTATGTTAAACTAATAAAAAAAAAATTAGTTTTGTCAGAAAGGCAAACATCATTGCCACAATTTATAAAAACAATAAAGGAGAATTTGTATAATCTGTTTATGGCAATGTCCTTTCCTCAGATATTCCTGAGAGCGGAAAACCGTTTGTTTATATGGAAACTGTGGACTTTAAGGATGGCATAGTATCAGCTGAAGACTATGCGGGATTCGGTCGAGTGGAAGAGGTTATGGCAGGTAGGCCCGCATGGGAATTATTTCCGCATGCGTTTTAATTAAATATAAATGAAACATATATGGCAGGTATTTCTTGAAAATATTTTGCACATCATTTATCGCTTAACTATAACAAATGTTAATGTTAAATATAATTTATTTGGAAAAAAACTCTCATATTATCAAACAAAACCTTTTGTTTTTTTTTACATATTTTCGTCTCTAATTCACTTTTACACTGATAATTTAGTTGGTAGACAGTAGAAAAAGTTTTATCTATTTACGTAATTATCGCATATATTGGTTAAATATATCTATGCATTTTTTACTTATTCATATTGTGATATTACATTCCAACGCTCTGATGAATTATTTTAAGGATATTACTTGAGTGAAATGGCACAAAGAAATAGGGCCTTGACTGATTTTCAATTCTGGGGCGATGCATCACAGGGAGTGTTTAACATGGTGGATTCGTCTCTTGCGATAGTCTATGTTGACGACCCAAATAGACAAAGAGGCATTTTCAAGGATCCAGCTGGACAAACTTATCCGTAAGTTTATGTACCTGATTGTTAACCATACTTCTTTTTTTCAATTTGAACACATTTCCAAAAATAATTAATCCGTATGACGCCAATATAAGGCATACACCGTGGACAAATTTCCTTCAAACTTAACATCAAATACAATTCATTGTGCATTCCGATTGTACTCGATACTAATTTAGTATGATTATTTTTTATTTTATATTACCAAATATATGACACATTTTTATAGAGTAGTCACATTCCGTCAGCAAACAGAGTATATCATTGCGAATTCCCTTATGTTATCACACCCCTATGGCATGAAGAAAGTCTTCAGTAGTTTTAACTGGGAGGAAAATATTGTGGATGGAGAGGATTTGAATGACTGGCAAGGACCTCCCATGACTGATGGCATTGTTGATGATGTTATTGTTTCTTCCGACGGATTCTGTAAGTTTTAATAATTCTAAGAGTTACGTGCAAAGTAGTGCTAAGTGCATTTTTTGCAGTTTTAAGAAAAAGTCTCCTTAACGTTGTTTATCATATTTGTTATTCTTGTCTTTGTCTCCTCATAAATTGAAGTTTTGATTGGATGACATATCCATTCGAGTTTGTCATATGATATGAATATATAGTTACATAACGTATTTTGATTTCAATGCAAAACATATGCTGCGTTTCTTTATGCACCGACACATGTTCTTGGTTTTCAATTATAATTAATGAAAGTTATGTATAGAACCAAATAGTTCTTATGTTTTTTTTTATAAATGACCACTCTATGTTATATATTACAAGCCATTTTCATGTACAATTTCTAAACCTGACATATGCTTAAAATATTACAATTATAATTTATTAATATTATAGGTATCCTTACGTATTTCTCATCAATGTCATAAAATGATATTTCATGAGGACATTAAATAAAGTTAGCATATTCTAGAAGCGTTTAGAAACATGCTAATTCAACTAACATGTACATTTTGCTTTCCGCATTAATAGCTTGTGAAAGTGACTGGAACTGTGAACATAGATGGCAAGCAATAAGAGGAATGATGGTATTTGAAAACACAATCAAAAAGCACATCCTTGAGTAAGTTGACATTCCTGTCATATGATAAAATACATTTTTGCATTATTTGGTTAAATAATCAACATAGCAAACAACATTTAAATATTGTTTGACAAATGTAAATAGTTACTTAAACTTTAAATAACTGCTAGTCAAACAAACATCAGCTATTAGTTATTCATGTGTATTTTTAGTTATTTATATATGAATGTGCTGCTGATCATTGTCATTTAATTTTTCTCGTATAGTGTAAGTAATTATTTGCGTTTTCAGAAATTCTGGTTTTGAGGATACGGTGTCAAATTTCCAAAGCGGCACAGAATTCCAGATAGCTTTTACTAGAGGAAATCCCGGTCTGGGATTTTTCGCCATAAACATTGATGCCACGGAAGACATATCCGCTATTATTCAGACAGGTATTTTTTGCCTTGATTTCATCTATGATATAGGTTGTTTGATGTTACATAATTATTTCCGAAACATGAAACAATGCATTAAGGTTATATAAATAATTATGTCCTTTGATGTTTCAATCAGATTAAAAAATAATAATTGTGAAAATAAGGCTATATTTACGGTGGAAAAGGTCATGTTTTCACTTTTAAATATTTAACGGTTTTATAACTAAACATATACATTTTGTCCGATGATAATGACAATGACAATCTGAATCACAGGTTTACCCGAAGGAACGTATTGTGATCTTACGACAATGCTAGATTTCACTAATATCAGTGAATGTCCAGATCCATCGGAAAGAACAGTAGATGTTGACGGATCCGGATTCGCAACCATAAATATTGGCGCAAATGATGCTTATCCAGCAATCGCGATTGTTATTTGAAAAATACTTCTCAAGTTGAATAAATAAAATAAATATATCTTATCTGTTATTTTTCCATTGCCATTTTCCTATGATCTACATAAATTAATTGAAAAGCAAATTTAACGTACGGTTCTTTAAAGACTATTTGTGACTTATTGATCAAAACCATGAATTGAGTAAAAACAAATACGAATCCATTTGATATAATTCTTCCAATATTAATGACACAAGAATAAATTTATTTTAATAAGTTCATTCATGAAAATATGAAATTAATCTTAAAATGATTGTTTATATGGCAACATTCATTATCAAGGTTTCTCTTGTAATACACGTAACACTTATGACATCATCAATAATGATGTCCTATTTTTGACATCACGTTGTTATTCATGCCACTGATTTCTTTTTATATGAATATTCGCCATGACACTTGTTTTAAATCTGTAAATCTGTGTAAATACATGAATTGAATAAAATCTCCCTTACCATCTATTTATTAACGTAGACTGCACTGAATTACCTTTTCTGTGGTTAGGTTTCGTTGTACCTAATATGCAAGATTCACCCTACGCATATGATAAACCCTCGGCATCATATTTAGATACCAAAGAAAGTGTTTTTTTTTCAATAACCACCAGGAGAGCTTCGCTAACTGCGTTATCTTTACCATTCAATTTATGCCCCATTTCAAACTGTAATTAATATCCCTTTCAATCGAGCAGGCTCTCTATAAACATGTCTCACCCACATTCCTACTCATTTTACTTTGATGCCCCCTCCAGTATATCGCCATTCTTATCAAAGAAAATATGCACAAACGACGCTAACCATTGTTGTCAAATTTCCCCTTTTTAAACCAAAACTGTTATATCACTTTCACATATAAAATATATTTATCATGTTATCATATGTTGCTTTATTGTTTTATTTATTAATCATTTTTATCTTAGTTTGATTTTTCAAGTTTCTTATTGTTCAAATATGCATACAAAATAATTTCTTCAACTTGAATTTTAAATAAGTAGCTCTACATTGTGTATTTCGTTGATTTAATACAGTTACAGTAAATACTCTGTTATCACTCACCGTTTACTTACGACCAAGATTTGATCAAGAAATATCATTATTTGTCTGAGTAAGTTTATTTTACGGTTATCACCAATGTATCAATATCAACCAAAATGCCAATCGACTACCTTTAATTTCAGTACAAAAATATGTTATTTGACAAAAACCCTCGTAATCAACTCAAGGATGGATACACTTTCGATAACGAAACTTATATAAGTACTCGTGTGCACCTTTATGATTGTATCAATGTCGCAGACCTTTCTTTCTTAACCAAGCCACATTGCATTTACAAACATATTCCATCAGTTGATCCAAATGTGATTATTGAGCAAGGCAATCCTAAGGTAACCAACCAGATATCAATATCAACCGACATGCCAATCGACCACCGACGATTAATACCGTGCCAACTGTGGCATATAAACAATGTATCTAACCTTGCTTATTAAACAAACACTCAGTACCAAAAGTTTCATTTAAAACATGCCTATCATGTTTCTGTCAAACAGTTCCAAGCCAATCACAACGATCAAAATTCATGATCTAAATACCAATGCCTAGATGCCTAGAATTCGGTAAAGAAGCTCCAACAGTAAGGCCATCTCGTCGATGACAATCATGGAATCACATACAGGACAAATGCGCTTTTCATTGACACATAAAACCATGTATACAATTCTGGCTTTGCAATTGTGATATGTTATTATGATTGTCAAATTTCCCAAGCGGGACAGATTTTCAGATAGCTTTTACCACAGGCAATGCCGGTCTGTATTTTTCTTCACCATAAACATTGATATTACAGAAGACATATATGCCATGATTCAGACAGGTATTTATACCTTTGAAGTAATCTTGGGTAGCGCTTATTTCAATATAACATAGTCGCATTATCAATGGGTTGTTGAGCTGTTAAGAACATATAATCAAGCGGGCCAGAATGAAATTCAATGCGATAAAACGAGAAGCATGGTGCAAACGGGGCAAAAAGGAAACGCGATTCCGCTTTAAGATTGACAGAGATGTCATACCACCGACGGTGACGGAGCAGCCTACCAAAGGTAAATGACCAAACATGCAAAGATAAAGAGAGTATGAATGCCCAGTGCAGCAACTGAAGACCTGGCTTAGAATTAGAGATAAGTGCGATCTCCCTGGTAAATACAAGGCCTGGTGTATTCAATATCGGTTGCTGCAAAGAATAGTGTGGCATTTGATGATACAAGTACCTACCATAATTAACAGCATGGGGCTTAAGATCAGCAGCAAGCTGAAAAATGGCTAGGACTACCGCCACCATTCACCAATATAGGTCTATACGGAAGGAAAATAATAACTCAACTTACCCCTGTCGTCTCTTACGGTGAAGTTCAAAGTGTCGAAAGCCAGAACTACAATGACAATAGGCGAGTCCTGAGACGAGTGCGTCAGTAAAGCAGGAATCACATTAAGGTCGGGCCATCAATGGAACGCGGGAACATCGAATGTGCCAAAAGCATAAAGACCTAGTGGGCAAAACGTGTACGCGGGACACGGACTAGGATATGGAAAAGACGCTCCTGTGCGTTAGGATAGGGCAGGTCCAAAAAAGAGACGCACGATCGTAGGCGAGGAATTGAGACAGGCTAAAGAGGAGAAAAGAAAGGCTAAAGCAGTTGCCATGAGAACACATGATATGGAACCGGCCAGGATCCAGTTTGTGATTAGAGCTACAACTGACCAGCTACCGACACCAACAAACCTCATGATATGGGGACACACTGAAAATAAAAATGATGTGAATGTTACATTGACTATAATCTAGAACACATACTCTCCTCGTGCACAAATCCAGTTCGTCAAGGCAGGTCTAAAGCCACAAAATAAGAGATATAAAAAAGTCAAACAGTCATTTTAGCCAGAGCTACCGATTGGAGGTTGAGAGTTGATCTCAAAACAAGATTACAGTTCCCCGTGTGTATAAATAGGAGACAACGACCAGATCAAGTGATCTATTCAGCAAACACAATGTGCTTCATAATGCTAGAGTTCACAGTTCCATAAAAGTCTAGAATACACGAGGTATGCGAGCGAAAAAGAGAGAAATATACTGACGTATACAGTATGTGTGAAGAACAAGGATTGAGTACATACATATTTCCAGTTTAAATAGGATGCAGAGGATTTATGGGAAAGTCAACTATCATAGCCCTAAGCGAGATTGGCGAGAACAGGCAAAAAGCGAGGCACAGCCATAGAAGAAGCTGCAGAGGGGGCAGATAGAACACCGTCATGGTTGTGGATAAAATAAGAACAAATGGAGCGACCCCTAGCCTTGTGGGCACGTGACTTGATCAGACTCGTGGGCGCAGCTGACAGAGGCTGTTTAAAGTTTGAAGCCCCGAAACATCTTAAGACGTCAGCCGCTTTACTGAGGACAAGAATGCCTAACCTAGAAACAAGCTAGTACGTAACAACAACATGATTTTACACCAATACTTGATTACACTAACATCAGTGAATGCCCTGATCCATCAGAAAGAAAAGTTGATGTTGACAATAAGTATTGCAGCGAAATAAGTATTGTTCTTAACAATAAAAGTCAAGAAAATATAGCTTATTTCTTAATTTAACTTCATATTTTCCATTCATGTTCAGCGATCTGCAAAATTCAAAAAGTTTAGAACATGTTTGGAACCCACATTCTCCGCTGTCCTTATCCTTAAAATTATCGTCAAATTTAAGCTTAGATAGTTACTTTGACTTTATACCTTATCCTTATTCTCAAATTTTAAAGATAACCTTGCTCAAGAAGTAAATTTATTTTGCAAAATGAGTTTTAACAAAATAAAACCTAATTTCAACAATTGAAACACAAAATAAACATCATATAGGGTCTTTATGAGTAACAATATGTCTTATTTATCGAAAAAATATCGCAAAATTCATTTGCGGCATATTCAGACAAGTTCAATATAATTATATAAAGAAACATCAAAATCCGTTTCTATTTCTATCAATGAAATACCCTTATAATAAAGATTGTTTGAAAAGCGAATCTTTTTATTTGTTTGTGTAATAAGATTTAATCTATTGAAAAAAATCTTCCAAATGCTAGATCAAAGTGTCTGGACACATACAAACATCAAATTTTCTTTATGACATTTCATTTTAGTGACAATTTTCAAACTTGTTGGATTTTAAACTTAAATTGGAGGATAAGGACGAGACTTAAGGATAAAGATAGTGGAGTATAAGGTTCAAACTTATCAAATTAATAGTTTTCTAAAAATATTTTTTTATGCTTCATTTTATGTTTTTGTTTAATACTATTTTTTAAAATAATGAATTATCTAAAAAAATATAAAGGGTTATAAAAATTCAAATCCTAGTACAATGTATTACTACAGAGAAACCTTAGTACCGGACACCTCGATAGACCGGACACCTCGCTAAACCGGACACATTTTTTCAGTCCCGTTTTATTTATCACTGTTTTATACCATTTAAAAACCTGCTTAATCTGGACACCTCGCTTTTTCGGACATCGGACACCAAATTTGTAACCAATAATTGAAATATATAGGTTCTTCACCTGTTTAAACCGGACAGCATTTTTTTCTTGAAAATCATCGTCAATCACGAATATTGAGGTTTTAGTGTTATAAAAGCTTCTCGTAAGCACACATTGCACTTAATCCCTAATTGTTCTTTC
>LQRL01097702.1:0-15252 GCA_001703475.1 Hydroides elegans | reverse complement strand
GTGAAAATGTTAAAACCGACAATTTTCAAAGTGTTCCAGAATCGACAATTTTCAACCGATCCAGATAAAACCTTAACGAGGCTCGACTTCAGACCTCAGTATATACGAGAATAACATTTGAAAGGTATAACTTAATTGCTTCATACCAAACTCGCCTGCACGAAGAGCTTGACATCTGTAAAAATGATTAAAATCGACAATTTTTAAAGTGCTCCAGAATCGACAATTTTAAACCGATCGGGATGAAACCTTGACAAGGCACGACTTCAGACCTTGGTTTATACGTGTATAAAATTTTAAAGCTCTAGCTCAATCGCTTCAGACCAAACTTGCCTTCACAAAGTGCTTTGCATATGAAAAAAAGTTTAAAATCGACAATTTTTAAAGTGCTCCAGAATCGACAATTTTCATCCGATCGAGATGAAACCTTGACGAGGCACGACTTCAGACCTTGGTTAAAATTTGACAGCTCTAGCTCAATCGCGTCAGACCAAACTCGCCTGCACAAAGTGCTTTGCATCTGAAAAAAAGTTTAAAATCGACATTTTTCAAAGTGCTCCAGAATCGACAATTTTCAACCGATCGAGATGAAACTTTGACGAGGCACGACTTCAGACCTTAGTTTATACATGTATAAAATTTGAAAGCTCTAGCTCAATCGCTTCAGACCAAACTCGCCTGCACAAAGTGCTTTGCATCTGAAAAAAAGTTTAAAATCGACATTTTTTAAAGTGTTCCAGAATCGACAATTTTCAACCGATCGAGATAAAACCTTGACGAGGCACGACTTCAGACCTTGGTTTATATATGTATAAAATTTGAAAGCTCTAGTTCAATCGCTTCAGACCAAACTCGCCTGAACAAAGTGCTTTGCATCTGAAAAAAAGTTTTAAAATCGACAGTTTTTAAAGTGCTCCAGAATCGACAATTTTCAACCGATCGAGATGAAACCTTGACGAGGCACGACTTCAGACCTTGGTTTATACGTGCATAAAATTTGAAAGCTCTAGCTCAACTCCTTCATACCACACTCGTCTGCACAAAGTACCCCACATCAAACGGGACAGACAGACGGACGGACAGACGGACGGACAAGCTCAACCCTATATCCCCTCGTTTTCACGGGGGATAATTACTTGATTCTATCTGTCACAATTATAAACAAAACAACTCCATATGTCCCAAACTACTCAGGGCTCATAGTCCCACAACACATATGTTTTATTAAGAAAACCGAACGCATCGTGCGATATTTAGAGAGAAAAAATACAAGAATGTGGCGAGTTCGTGGCACAACTGGTTAAGGCGCCCGACCAGTAATCAGGAGGGTCCCTGGTTCAAGCCCCGCCGGTTCAATAGGCACTATTGATTTACTGGTTGTGTCCAAACAGACTCCTCGTCTAGGGGTAAAAAGTCCTTCGCACGGGACGAAAAGCTGGAGGTGCCGTGTACGGGTCCTGACCCTGGAACGTTAAAGACCCTTTACTGTCTTATCGAAAAGAGCAGGGGAAAACTGGACAGTAGAAAACTATGGACCTTCTTCGGTCACTGACCAGATAACGCCCTAATGGGATTCTGGGTTGTACATAAACATAAACAGAACCAAGAAAGGCTGCCAAACGGCTGATGGATCGGCGTTACAATAGGATGAGCGCTCTTTTTAACCATTAAAGGATTTGTTACCAACTCCCACATCTATACGACCATCCGTTACAAAGAAACAGCCAGGAAAAGCTCATGTTTTGAAAACCCGCTGTTTGTGGACATTTTGGCCAAATTCGGCCATTTTCGGTGGCCGAATCTAGCCAAAACTGTCAAAAAGCACATCTACACGCCAAGACCTTTTATATAAGGCTCATTTCTAAAAAATCGTTCCCGCCCCATTCATTAAAAAAAAATCGATGACGGACTTGCGGACGGGCAGACGGACGGACACCCGAAATCTATAGGACTCCAGCTTTTGGGGTTGGGGCCTAATTACGTGTAATCTTTTTCTTATTCCTTGAACAGTGCAGTCCTTTCTTCAAGTATCACGCATTTCTGTACATACGTTTGGGTGCACAAAACAAACTGGAACACTTGCTGAGTGTATTTATGGTGAGTGGGTATCCTATATACAGTGCTGACTAAAGTGGTGCTTTCTTATCGAAGAGTTATTGAATACAGCTGCCGGTTTCTTAAATAGCTCTCTTAAAAGTTAAATGATATGGGAAATTGATTAATAGAATGACTATTTATTAAAGTGGTATTGTTAAACCTAAAAAAAACAAGGAAGTATTTGTGAAACACGAACAGGCCCCAACCGCCCCAAAACTCGAAAGGGTATGGGTTTTTGTAGATTAAAAATTTATTTTCTATGAAAGTCGCTATTTTTGGCCAGTTTGACAACTTCCGGTCGGGTGTTTTTTTTACCGAAATGGTCAAGAGGCACATCTACGGACCAAGATCTTTCATTTGAGCCTATAACCAAGTCTCTAAGACCTTCCGTTCAAAAGTTCTAGCCCGTACAAGCTCAAGTCTTGAAAAACCGCTATTTTGGCTATTTTGGCCAATTTGACAACTTCCGGTGGGGTGTTTTTGATCGAAATGGTCAAAAGGCACATCTACGGACCAAGACCTTTCATTTGAGCCTATAACCAAGTCACTTTGACCTTTCGTTCAAAAGTTCTAGCCCGTACAAGCTCAAGTCTTGAAAAAACACTATTTTGGGCTATTTTGACCAATTTGACCACTTCCGGTGGGGTGTTTTTGACCGAAATGGTCAAAAGGTAGGGGTGGGCAGTAAAAGTCGATGGTCTCAGATCTTGCTCGCACAAAACGAAATAGGTGAAGATAAGTGAGTTAAGCACGAAAACACAAATATTTTGAAAAAATGTTTTAATTTCGCGTGGCTATCCACTTTTTCGCGCCAAAAAGTCGAAATCTGACTTTTTTGGGAAAAATAAAGTTATAGATGATGCCAAACACTTTTTTCAGTCCCGTTTTTACTCGAAAAGTGTGTTTATATTTGTGGCTTCGATTTAATACCAAAATTTAAAACATATATTGCCTTTTGCCAAGAAAAAACTTATCGAAAACATTTTTTTTCTCAAAAAAAATCATCATTTTTGGGTTCATTATTTATGTTTTTCCAAATAAATCTAACTAAATCCAACAAATTTTATGCACCTCCAAAAACTAGACCTTCCTTATATTTAACCATGATAAATTCGGCGATTGCCGTTTCAAGTTTAGGCTTAAATTGCTCATTTCTTGATGATGACCTAGGGGGCGCTTAGTACATACTATTTTATTCGGCGACCATCCCCGATTTCATTCACTCGCCAATTGTTTTTATTTCACTTGGTCAATTGATTATAAATTCTTTGGAAAGTATTTCGCGCTGCTATCCATGATTTTGGAGAAAAAAAACGAAATATTCTATGTTATTATTGACAAACTATCACTTACAAAAGTGCAAAGGACAAAGTGTGTAGAAAAATCAACCTATTCCGTCCAAATTCAAACACAGATTCCACATTTCTGTATCCTTATCAATTTTCGACGTCGCATATCCATATTCTTTTAATTTCTATTCGTTTTGTGAGATTTCTAAGCTGTAGAACAAATTATTCGCATCCAAATTCCGCAAACAAAGTATTAGTACTGAAATCTAGTAAATTTCTCCAACAAATTCAGGCCGCTGTAAGTTGGTTTTTTATTTCATTTTTATGCATTTTCGATACGTTACAACAAAGAAAAGGGTTATAACCGATTCTGAACCCAGTAACTGAGCTGAGTTCAGCAAACCAAATACATAGACCAACATTAATAATACATCAATTTGTGGGGAAAAAGCCCGAAAGATTTTTTTGTATATTTACTGAAAAAAGTGATAGAAATTGTAAAATTAAGTTTAACCATTGACACACGGTTCCAAATAATATTTATTTTGAATGGGAAATACCATCAAGTTAATAATCTTGAGAATGTGGACACTGGGCGAATTTTCTATTTGGTTTTGGCCAGAGAATGGGACTTGTGTTAATCAAAAATTAATCATTTAAACTCAAAAATGACCCGGCAATTGCCTTTTTTTAAAGAAGAAATGGGTAGCAAGCTCCCTGGTTGAGATTCTGTAACATTTATTTGTTTTAGTTAAAATTTCTTGTGAAAAAAAACTTGAATATGAATCCCAAATATGTTGAATATTTGAGAATAAATGTTCTCGATGCAATATTTTTCGGCTATGAGCCATACATATTTTGATATTTTGGTATCAAATTGAAGCAGTAAACATAAACATGCGTTTGGAGTAAGAACGGGACTGAAATTAAGGTTGGATATCAGATTTAGATATATTTTTCCTTTAAAATGTCAGATTTTGACTTTTTGGCGCGAAAAAGTGGATAGCCACGCGAAATTTCATCCGATTTTTAAAATTAAGGTATTTTTGTAACCAGTGGACCACGAGAATTCAAAAAAGTTTTGTGCGAGCGAAATCGGAGATGGTCACCCAAAAAAGTGCACGTACTGCCCACCCCTACAAAAGGCACATCTACGGACCAAGACCTTTCATTTAAGCCTATAACCAAGTCTCTATGACCTTCCGTTCAAAAGTTCTAGCCCGTACAAGCTCAAGTCTTGAAAAACCGCTATTTTGGGCTATTTTGACCAATTTGACCACTTCCGGTGGGGTGTTTTTGACCGAAATGGTCAAAAGGCACATCTACCTTTCATTTAAGCCTATAACCAAGTCTCTATGACCTTCCGTTCAAAAGTTCTAGCCCGTACAAGAAAGCGATGACAGACGGACAGACACTGAGACAGACGGACGGACACCCCAACTCTATAGGCCCCCAACTTTGGGGTTGGGGCCTAATAAAGGGGGTAGCTTGCCACATCGGGTCTTGCCTTGAACTATAGGTAAAACCACCTCACCATGTGGCTTTAGGTGTTAGTTACAATTGCTTATCAAGGCTTCATTGAAATCCTAAATTATCGCTCATATCATTTTTGAATTTCATTGATCATAGCATTCGCTCGGCTGTGTTATTCTAGCAACTGGTGCATTTAATTATCTTGTGTTACCATAGGCTTCTCCAATCGGATTGAATAAGTTTTTAATAGTTTTAGCGATGCCTGCCATCTTCGCCCTTGACGTAAAACAATTTTCTTCGATTGGTTCCCATATAAAGTAACAAAACATGGACAAGATGGGTACCAGTCAATTATACGTTCGGCCCGAACCTAAAAACTAGTGAACTTATGTTTAGAATGAGTGATGTCAATTCTTAACTGTTATTATTGTAAATATTATGGGAATCCTTTATGAAGGTTCAGGATGTGTAGATGTTTATTGCACGATGGGAGTCGAAGTGGATGCACGAAGCCGGAGGCTGAGGGCATCCACTTCGACTCCCTGAGTGCAATAAACATCTACACATCCTGAATCTGAATAATGGATTCCCTTTACTACAGGGTAACTTCTGATTTTGATAGTTTTGTAATGGCCTATTTGTTTTTTTTTTAATTGGGTTGATCTATGGATTGCCCAAGAATTTGCTGACTTAAGGTATTAAATGCAGGTGAATATGTGTACATGTGCTATGCATATATTTTGAGCGTTTCGAGATAAACTCTTAATTACAACTTACGTCATATAGGTTTCGCCTGCTATCGTTGTACATATTGAAACATGAATATAATTGTTAACTTATAGCAATTAATTTCATATGTCATTCCATAAATTTGTTAAAAACCAGCTTTCCACAAAACTATACTATTGTCTTCTCCCATCATTGGACCTGTTGTTTACATAATTATGTTCGTGTTCATGACGTTGTGACGTTTGACGTTTGGTTTGTGACGTAACAAATAATCGTGAATCCACCTGTTTATAAAGGAATGGCTCTGGAAGGCCACTTTGCTCAAAACAAAGTTTTAGTTTTCTAATACTCATTTATTTGTTAAAAGTGGTAATGTGCTTGGTTTTTAAATCTAAAAACCTGGAACGTGCAAAGATTGAAGGATAAAAAGTAATTTTAGGGACAAAAACCACACAAAATGTTTAAAAAGAGCGTTTAAATAAAACATCCCGAAAAATATGATTTTCCATGTATCTATGGAAAAAGTAGATCAGGCGTTTCTACGGTGCAATACACATTATATTTGCATCCTAGCCTTTCACTATCATTTCTTTAAAAAATACACCCTAACCATGTAGTAAAAAAGGCTATAGCAGAAAATTTGAAATTTGTCTCCTTCAAGTCTGGAAGTGTTAGGAAAAACTGTAAAATCTGTTGAGATAAAGAAAAATCCCAATTTTTGCAACTAGGCCACACAACGAACTTATCCAGAACTCTGACAACAACTTTTCGTATAATACCCAAATAAATGTTCATATTTCGCTCGCTGGTCATAGCATGCCAACTTTAAAAAAACACTTGATTAGATATATACGTTAAGACAATTTGGGAGTAGGGTAAACAAAACAAGTTTTTTTTTCATGACATTTTTTTTCGAAAAACAAGAAGGGCTACCCACGAAACATTTTTTTTAAAAAAAAAAGTAAAATCCACTGAAACACATTACAAATACGAGCAGCCACAAAATACTGTTTTTCTTGATTACTATTTTGCCAACAGGTGTTCACTTTTCCAAGCCAGCTGGACTGTTTCTTTTTCTAGCCAGCTTGCAAAAGAAAAGTGACATGTTTTGCATTTTTTGAAAAGTTGAATATACAAAAATTACCTATCATATATTGCAATAACAGTAACAGTAGCAAAAAAATAAATTTTACAATAACATGCAGGTCAAATATTTGTTAAATAATCATTTTCACTTCTTAAAACTAAAATTGAGATATACTTAAAAAAGTATAAAATGTTCCTTTCTCGAAATTCCCAAGTCAGCTGGAATATGATGGGAACATCTTTTGTGGGTTTGTTGGGTGCTCTTCAAACAAGTCAACTTCTTTATGTGGATGGATTATGTTCTTGGTGCAATCACTGGCATTATTTATTATATAATTGCTGGTTGATTTAAAGTGTTCCAGGGCTCGAAATTACCGGTGACGGAGGCCATTTGTACCTGGATTTTTCAAAGGCCTCTCGGTTTGTAAGTCGAGCCGGAAGGGTCCCGAGATACTATCGAACCCCCCTCATAGAAGCATATATTTCTGGCTACCATGCTTTGGTATGTGGGAAATCGAATTTCTAGCCCTGAAACATACTTAAAGTCAAGCAAATTATTCTAAAAAAAAACTCACTATTTAATCATTCTCAGTTTCTGGGACAATAAGAAAATTCACGAGCTTTTAAAATGTTTTTTTTTTAAATATGATTTAGGCGGCTTTACATATTAAAGTAATTATAGTATTATAATTATCATAATAAGTGAATAGAACTGATTTTGGTTTAGTAATTTACTTTAATTGAACGTTCATTCCTTCAATTAACATTTAAAACGTAAAGTTAGATTTTGAATGAAAATACAAAAATGCGTATCTTTGCATCAGATTTATTCACTTTGAAAGCATAGATTTGCTTCCAAAGTGTTGTTATAGATTATTGGGAAAGTTCATCAAAATAAATGGTTAAAGTGATTTGTAATTAACATATCATGAATTTGACATATTAACAGTAACTGGTCGATTCGTACTTTTACAACTTTGTACATTTTTTTTGTTAGGTCGTTATTTTTATTTTGGTCAGTTCGTACTTTTTAATTCAGTCACTTTCTACTTTTTTTGCAACATTGAATTAATGAACGTTGTATATGGCGGATAACTATATTCATTTACTCAAATTGAACAGATACGAAATTCAATGTTTGTCTCTCAGTTGAAGTCACTCAATCATAAATCACAATCACTTAATTGCAATCAATATGTAACACATTGCACAAAATTAACATTCCCATTCTTAGTTGTGTTTTGGGATCAAAAGTATTAAGTCAACTTGTTTGAAAGAACTATAACAAAGCGACTTTCTTTTCTCCTGTTACGTATCAGCATCAAGTGAAGATGATTAGACATTAATATAAATTGCATTGAATGAACCATTTTAAGATAGATTACTTAACGGGTACAACTACATTCATTTAACTATGTACATAGATTAAATTTAAAATACTCTCAATTAGTATACATATCACATTGTCTTAATTGTTCCAACCGATTATACGGCGTAGCATATATAATTTTTGGGAAAATGTCAACAAAATTGGTTTGAAAAATTAATTAAACTCTTTCAAAATACTATATATACATATAAATATTGATAAAATAGCAACCTATATAAAAAGTACGAAATGACCAAAAAGTACGAACTGACCAAAATGGTACGAAGAAACCAGAATACCAAAATACGAACTGACCAAAACTCACGAGGTTAAAAAGTACGAAATTGTGAAAAGTTGGAAGTGACCAGAAAGCAATGGAATATTGTTTTATCATATAACCATAAGTTTGTGCGTTTTTGCACATTTGGGAAATATATTTCACTCAAAAAATACAAAATGATATAGTTTGACCAAACTCTCTTAAAATAACAGGGATAAGCCAAAATCATTGCATTATGGGAGACAAAAAAAGCATTTACGTTGATCTGTTCAAACTGTTAAAACTAAATATAACACTTTTGCTCTCTTTTTGACCTATCTGTTCAAAGATTGTGGACCATGCATATCATTACAATTAAGATAAATAGTCACATATTACACGTGTAGATTTTTCAGCTCTGCCAATCAGCCTCTGTAATGTCTTTTTCAATATGATTTCATTACAAAATATAGTTTTATTGTTGTTCCCGATGACAATAGTATCACATATTTAGGAAAAGAAACATATTTTTTAAAAATTCAGATGAATAGCTATGCATATACAATAAGTATCTAGTTTTGCAAACCAAATACATTGTTATGAAACACTTTGTTTTAAAAGCCATGCATCGTTTCGTATATTTTATTAGAGACAATTATTGTTCATGTTATTACTTGCAAGTTATTATCTTAACATATTTTGACGATGTTTATGCATTTATTAGTTCAGTATACAGAAACATGGTGCTTTGTAATGTCAATTTTGTCAAAAATAATGTTGTTAACTTTATTCAATCTAACTAGGAACATTAGCAAAAAATGTTGAAAAATGCTCAAATAAGTTGAAATTTTGAAACATACATACATGTACAGGATAATAAACAATATATACTTGAATATCTTTACATTAAAATGTCCTAGCGATTGATATTGTCAAGTAGCAAGTCTTGAAAAAGTTTCTTTTTAGCATTTTTAATATATTTCAAAAAGGCAAGGAATTCGAATTTGTATTATTTTGGTTTTATTTATAGCATTTAACCTTTTTTTCGGCTGGTCTATGCCAAATTAGCTTTCAATTACTGCACCATTGTGCCACAAATAACGGCCATAACCCTTACTTATAATGTTGAAGTTAAAATGAAGCAATTTTTGTAACAAAATAAACTCTTAAGTTTGAAGCCCGTATTTTTTCCTAAACGGAAGACATTGCATAGTCTGTATGTAATGCCTTATCAAAATATGATGGCACGTTTAGATAAATTTAATATTGTCTTCCTCCTTATTTTAAGGCCTCATAAAATGACTAATTAGTATTTCCCTTCTGATTCACATGTTTACTTGTTTGAATCACAAAACCTTCATTTATTGAATGAAAACAACTGAAACAAAATAACGATCGTCAAAGTATTAATATGGACGTTGTTATATATCTGGACTGAAGTTTATGATTAAGTTTAGAACTTGATGTCTAGTGTATTATTTCGGGTATCATTTAAAGGATATGATGAGTTTTTACAGTGGGATGGCATCTAAAAATGAATCTATATATGTCATTCAATACTTCTTTTGTCATCAAAATAAGGAAAAATAAATGTTTGTCGAGTCCCCAAATTACAAAGTGTTTCTCAGAGATGACTAGCAAGCTTGGCTTTTATTTTAAGAGGAAACACTCTTAACAGTACTCTTTGCAAATCAAAGAAGCACCACAACAGACGCTGCTGTGTATTTGATTGCATCACGATATAACCGTCTTTTTAAATGTTATAAAGCATAAGGTATGTATTTGGAAAAAAAATCATTCGCTGTTCATGTTATACTAATATAAAAAACGTCATGTAAGTATCCGATTAAGTTTGAGCACACTTGAAGTACATTCGAATATAATAAAATTCTAGATTTGGTGAAAACAATGTGTTTGACTTTTATGCTTCGTTGCCCATTCATGTCCGAGTATTTGTAATGTTCGAAAATGTACTAAATGTTCTAAATGTTCAAAGTTGAAATATCAATTTAGCTACATGTACCCATAATGGTACGCCTTATGGTAACGTCCATTTGAACGCTTGATGTATGTGACGTTCAAAATGTTCTAAGGTTCAAAATAAATTCTAATGCTTTTTAGTTGTAGAAAGTTTATATATTGTTTACTTTGATATTTATATCTTTTTATTATCTAGATAAATAATATTGCTATTTAACAATAAATTATGCATCTAATAACTTTATCGTAGCGTAATAATTATCGATTAATCAAACATTACATAAACATCACAACAAATATTACGTCACAATAGAGCCATGAACAAGTGGTCAAAGCAGTCACCTACTTTTCTCATAATAACTTACACAAAACACATGTGGTAACGTAACACAAAGTCAGAGTGTTCCAACAAACTTATAATATTGATAATTGAATAAGTATATTTTATGCTAATTATCCCGTAAATATCGTAATTAGATAACATGGAAACAAGTTATAAGAAATACTTAATACATAAAAAAATATTTTTGAGGAGATATAGATGGAATAAAAATAAATCATATACACTCGTGAGTGGTCTTAAAATAAAAACTTCACTCCGACCCATGTACTACGGGCTCATGCGGTAAAAGTACATGGGCCTGAGTAAAGTTTTTATTGCCTCACTCATGTGATTCTTTCATTACTTTTTCTCGCCCAAAAATATTGTAATGGCAATCAGCAGCAAATTCGACTTTGAACCTTAGAACATTTTGAACCCATGTTATAGATATGTTAGTATCCTTCAAATACATGTGTACTTTGAACGCATGGCATGGATTATGTTAGTATATATCAAAGACACTTCTCCATCAACCTATTAATGAAGAGTACCCCACGAGCTGTTCCCCGAAAAGCTGTTCCCCACCAAATTCCAGCTGGCTTGGAGATTTTGAGCGAATTCATTCTAGCTTGGAGATTTTAGCAGATTGAGGAACACCTTTTTTGATAATTTCCTCATTTTTGCAATACATATTGTGAACATTTATTTCAATTTTTATTAAGCAGTCTTGCAATTGTATAATAAACTGTCATTTGCCATATATGATAGGTATTTTGTATATATTCAACATTTCAATTTTCGCAAAAGGTGTTCCTTTTCTGTTCCAAGCTGGCTAGAATATGAGGAGCAGCCGAGCTGGCTTGGAAAAAAGGAACACTTTTTGCAAAATTTAATGTTCAAAAACCATTTCGTTGTTGTTGTTCATACTTTTAATGTTGTTTTAAGGTGATTTAGCAATTTTTTGAAAAATGTGTCGTGGGGTACCCTTCATTAATAAATCTCGAAATCATGGGGAAACTACACCTTTACAATCGTATAGTTTTATTTATTTTGAACCCTAGAACATTTGGAACGCTATCATATCAAAGTAATATAAATATTCTTTATGACTGATTTCAAGCTTGTTCTTTCGTTTTCCTGCATTTCCATTAATTTCAACTTTGAACATTTGGAGCATTTTGAACTTTTTGAACATTTCAAATCCTTGGACATACCTCCATCACTCGGCTTCTGATATTTTGAGCATTTTCTCAACTTGGTACAGTACATTGCTTCCACTGGCCTTTCAATATTAACCTTTAACGAGCCGTCATAATATTAAATCATGGTCGAAATAGGATACATGTATATTGAAGGATATATTGAGGAAAATATGTTATAGGGATAATAATGCAATTGTACATTTATAAATAGAAGTCTAATGATTTCTCTTACTTTTGATTTTATAGCATTTGGCGACCTTCACTTAATCCAGACTAATTATTTGTTTAAGTCAACAAGGCAAATTCAATATGATTAGTTTAACCTATGATGCTTTTGTTGTATTCTTCACGTTATTATCTATCAAATATATTTACTCAACATAAAGACGTGTTGTGGAATACAAGGTTAATACACGGATTATGTATATTCTCAAATAAATAAAATTATATTCGCGGACATTATCAAGTTGCGGCATCAGTGATGGCGACGCACGCAAGTGATGCCAGCACTCTAATCGAAAGAGGTGTCGAAGAGCAGTTGTTCGTATTTGACAGGCGTATTAATCAAGAGGGATTTGAACGAAATTTCCCATTTAGTGACTTAAAAGGATATAAAGAGTTCTTGCATAAAGTTAACGAGGTATTTTTACGATTAAACCAAGGGTTTATTTTTTTCCATTCTCCGAATACGAGGATATGAGCCTAAATTGGTCTGATTTTTTTTGCTGAAAAAAAAAAAAAAAAATGTGGCTGTAATAGATTTGTTGCCAAGAAAGACATCTTTAGAACTAATAGCCACGGACTCAAATGCGTATATTTTCAAGACCATTCTTGGCCCGTACGAGTACACCTATGTGCCTAATTTGAAACAGGTCCTAATTTGAAACACTTTTTAATAAAGTCGCTCCAGCTCATCAAATTTAGGCCGAAATGATCCAAGAATATCAAATACATCATGTAAAAAATATAATTTATTAATATAAAATATGAATTAATGATTTTTTCATGCTTATTACGTTTTAAAGAAAGAAACAAGTTTTTGATGCATGCCTTGATTATTTTGCGTTCACTTGGCTGCACTGTAAAACAAACGAAATTTCAAATTCAGTTTAAATGGTGTTAGATGCTTATGTAAGCGTATTAAATACATAATCAAAGAGATGACCAACATAACTATAGGTAGATGTAAACAAAATATGAAATTTATTCGTGAAATGTTTCAAATAAAGCACACTTTAAAAAAGTGTTTCAACTTAGGCACAATGTGCCTAAGTTGAAACGTCTTCATAAAAGTGAATATTTTTATGCACAAGCATTGAATAATGCAATCATTAACATGATATATGACAATTCGACATAGCTCTCACCTCCAAAAAGTTCAATTCGATTTGTAGCTCAAAAAAAGATAAAATTGAAATTTTACCAAAAACGTGTTTCAACTTAGGGTCACAGGTGTACAAGTAGGAGGTCCAGAAGGTGTTTCGTTTTGAAAGGTCTTTTCGGCGTAAGTTAAAATAACATATTATCTAACATTTCAAAGCTTACTGTTACATAAACACTATAATAATAGCGATTCCAGACAATTTCTATAATGTTATACAATTGTATCATATTTGGTATCAACAGAAAGGCCTTTTCATAACTAGATCAGAACTGGTTTAATTTTTGTTCTGTATCCAATATTAAGGAAGTTCTGGTGATTTGAAACTAGAATATTGATAAAATGTTTCTGACATAGGACAAATTTCATAACAAAATGACTATTTTTTTATGTTTTGCCAAAAATCTTGAACTAGAAAAATATGACAATTCAGTATTTATATCATGTCAAAAATATGTCAATCTATATTGTAACATGCAATTATTTACAATTTAATTAAAGGAAGATATCACTAAAAATGCAAAATGGCATCAACACGGACCTCCTGGAATCATTCATTATCGCCCAGAAAAGTGTCAACAAACCAGCCATTTTTCTTAGAGAATTCCTATGCGCTCGATTGCGCTAGGGTGTGGGAGCAAACACATTATATGGGGAAGAAGCTTATCATCTGATACATATCTTCTACATATGCCCAACCTTGCGCAGCACTTCGTTTTTCAGAAATTTTACATTTAAGAGTAGACTCTTTAAAGGCTGCTTTTGAATCAAATTCAACTTTGAAACATATTTGTTTGATACCACATAAAATAAGAAGTGTTCTATTTTATCCTCTATTTTCAAATCAATTCATAGAAATCTAATTCGTAATAAATTTGTGTTTTGAAATATCATCGAAATTTGTTAATTTGAAACTTCAAAATGGATTTTGTGATTTTTATAAAAATTGCCATTTTAAAATGTCAAAAACATATTTATTGATTCGTCTTAAACTCTAACAAAGATACAAGTATATTATCAAAATCTATATTTATAGTAAAACCGAAAATAAGCATAAACAAATAAGGATTAATGATAAATTATGATGTTTGAAAAACCATCGATTTACATATAGTCAGAATGTAATGGTCAAAATGGCAATTCGTCTGGAATCGCTAATAATATGACAATGTGACATTGTTTGAAAGAAAGATAAACTGAAATTAATGGGTCAAAACTAATATAAAATGTCTTTTAATATAATGGGCGATAATCGAGATGTGAAATTTCATCAATAAAAATCAAACCATAATCAATTATTGACATGTCATAAATGGTTCATTTTATCAATAATGCCAAACAAGACTACATAACGAAACAAAAAATGTTAAACGATGTGATTTATTGAAGATAAAGACTTCGGCCGAAATTGATCTTTCCAACGAATCATCGTTTAATTATATTTAAAGTTGTTTTGTTCCATATTGAATAATAATTATAAACGCAAACGGGTTGATAAAGACTCCTTTCAATCCCCTCTTTTCGCATGCATTCAGTTTGAAAGCTGTCAATTTCTATTTATCTTATCAACTTAAAAAAACCTCAAAATCTAGCCGAAAACACCTCGCTGACCTCGTATGTTTCAAAATTATTTTATGTCATGATAGCTTTGACCGTTTTCCAATGCTAAAACGAAGTTATTAGGCCCCAACCACAAAGGTTTGGGGTCTATAGATTCGTAGTGTCCGTCCGTCTGTCCGTCCGTCATCAATTCTTTTCCAGGCTGTATCTTTTTAACGGATGGTCGTAAAGACCTGGGAATAGGCTCATATGAAAGGTCTTGGCGTGTAGATGTGTATTTTGACAGATTTGGCCGGATTTGGTCACCGGAAATGGCCGAATTTGGCCGAAATGCCCAAAGGCTTTGATTAGGCCCCAACCCAAAAGGTTGGGGGCCTATAGGTTTGGGGTGTCTGTCCGTCTGTCCGTCTGTCCGTCATACTTTTTTTGTACGGGCTAGAACTTTTGAACGGAAGGTCATAGAGACTTGCTTATAGGCTCAAATGAAAGGTCTTGGTCCGTAGAT
>LQRL01097698.1:18958-33486 GCA_001703475.1 Hydroides elegans | reverse complement strand
AAAAAAAAAAAAAAAAAAAAAAAAAAAAAAAAAAAAAAAAAAACAAAGAAAAGTGAATTTTGATGCATTTTTTAAAATTCAATGTTCTTCATATTTGTCTTTCGATAAATATCAAAATGAAGATGTTGAATTTGTTTATCAATATTTAAAAGTCAGGAATAAAATTGTTGTGAAAGACAATTTTTCTGATAAAAAACATTGATCGTATGTCGATTTACTTTTAAGGGTCGGTGTATGGTGGCCTGCAGTTATTTTCTAATCCACTCGTGGTAAGGATACTACTCCAAATAATTGATAAATAGGTTTTAGTTTTTTTTTCACTTTTTTAATAATTGAATTTCATAAATTGGACGTTTACACCTTCCCATTCTTATATACCTGTGATACTATCTATTTACTACGTCCATTTTTTTATATACAAGTATCTGTGCTACTATTTACAATACAATACAATACAATTTATTTCTTATATAGCGCGTGTTAGGAGATACATACATGCGCTTAACAATTTAACACTCAAACGCCTTACTAAAATAAAATGTTTTGAGACTAGATTTAAATCTAGACAGTTGCTTAATACTTTTGAGTTCTATCGGTAGTTCATTCCAGACTTTCGGTCCTGCCCTGCTAAATGCGCGATTACCGAGGGTTGTTTGTTTCACTAAGGGTACAAAAAGGCTTAAGTTTGATGATGAGCGGAGGTCTCTAGCTGGCACGTAGGGCTTGATTAGATTTTTGAGATAGATCGGTGCTTCGCCGTATATGCACTTGTGAACGATAGTTGCAATCTTGTATTTTATTCGATATCGGATGGGCAACCAGTGCAATTCTCTAAGGGTATGGGTGATTGAGTTTCGTTTAGGAGTGAGCGTAATTAATCTGGCCGCCGCATTTTGGACTTTTTGAAGTCGATGTATATCTTTCTCGGGTAGGTTTGCCAGGAGGGAATTACAGTAGTGAAGCCTACTGATCACAGCTGCCAACATCAACCGTTTGGTAGTATCCTCGTCCAGGTACCGCCGGATGTACCATGCCCTGCATGACATCTTCTTTTTTTATATACATGTACTTTTGCTACTTCAATATCTATAAAGCCACGCAGATGAATATTTGTATTTGTGTGAGTTAATTTGTGCGTTCGATTGTGCTAATCCACGTTTTCTAATTCACTCGTGGTAAGGATACTACTCCAAATAATTGATAAATAGGTTTTAGCTTTTTTTTTTCACTTTTTTAATAATTGAATTTCATAAATTAGACGTTTACAACTTCCCATTCTTATATACCTGTGATACTATCTATTTACTACGTCCAATTTTTTATATACAAGTATCTGTGCTACTATTTACAATACAATACAATACAATTTATTTCTTATATAGCGCGTGTTAGGAGATACATACATGCGCTTAACAATTTAACACTCAAACGCCTTACTAAAATAAAATGTTTTGAGACTAGATTTAAATCTAGACAGTTGCTTAATACTTTTGAGTTCTATCGGTAGTTCATTCCAGACTTTCGGTCCTGCCCTGCTAAATGCGCGATTACCGAGGGTTGTTTGTTTCACTAAGGGTACAAATAGGCTTAAGTTTGATGATGAGCGGAGGTTTCTAGCTGGCACGTAGGGCTTGATTAGATTTTTGAGATAGATCGGTGCTTCGCCGTATATGCACTTGTGAACGATAGTTGCAATCTTGTATTTTATTCGATATCGGATGGGCAACCAGTGCAATTCTCTAAGGGTATGGGTGATTGAGTTTCGTTTAGGAGTGAGCGTAATTAATCTGGCCGCCGCATTTTGGACTTTTTGAAGTCGATGTATATCTTTCTCGGGTAGGTTTGCCAGGAGGGAATTACAGTAGTGAAGCCTACTGATCACAGTTGCCAACATCAACCGTTTGGTAGTATCCTCGTCCAGGTACCGCCGGATGTACCATGCCCTGCATGACATCTTCTTTTTTTATATACATGTACTTTTGCTACTTCAATATCTATAAAGCCACGCAGATGAATATTTGTATTTGTGTGAGTTAATTTGTGCGTTCGATTGTGCTATATACACGAACATACATATGTACCGTTTGTGAAAAACTATATGTAATTAGACTCTCCACTTTTAAAACTTTATAATTAAAAACGCCTCTATATTTGTGACGTTGGCAAAAACCGGCACCCTGAGTCATCGTCTGTTCAAGCCTGTTGGAAATAGGGAATTTTCGCTACTCGGTCATAGTCCAGTGTACTTTTCGGCATATTACGGTAGCGCTAATTTTCGTGGCATATTTTCAATATTTTCGGTATTTGCAAATAATGCGAAATTAAATTTTTGAAATAGAATCTATTTAAAAAGTTTAACTGAAATATTTATGTCTGATTGTAGTAAATTAAACTTTTTTTGTCTGAATGGGGTTTTAGCAAGTTCCTATGAAGCTAATTTACTTGGATTTGTCCGTCCGTCTGTATATTGAGGCTATGCACATTGTTGGGGTTTGCATTTCTATTCAATGAATTCAACGGATATTGGAATCGTCTGAGTGTCAGGGTATGTCAAGTCCTGATCTAGATTTCACACGGTGGCTATAGTGCTACTGTGTCCTACCCATGCGACAGAGTTCTTTCGACTCGTTACCCAATTCTTACTACTTGCTGCCCAGTTTTGCTGATGAATCAAAACAAATCGAGAAAAGCTTTATATTTATGTTGAATTCGGAATTATAAATGGCCAATTGAGGTTAGTCATTATATGAATATATCTAAACTTTAATGTTATGGATGGATTGAAACGTTTGAACAAATAAAATTAGTATAATTATGGCTTTGAATAGAAATTAAGAAAAACTCTATAATCGATATCTAAACATGATTTTGAGCACTGAAAAGTAAAACGATGAAAATGCTACATAACCTACGGTTTCTGACACATAACTTTATTTTTTTTAGGCTTTACAAAATGTCAGAAATTATAATTTCAAAAATGATGAGGCTACCCAATTTTGGCGATAGGTTACCCTTTAGTGTCTTTTGTGGGGTGGTTACCCTTTAGTGAGGAGCCTTGTTATATATATTTTTATACTTAAATGCCTATTCTACAATATTTCAAGTGTGAATTATGCCTCAAACGAAAGGCCGTTAGAATAAGTATGAGCGTCTTAGTAACAAAAAATGACGTCACAAGTGTAAATTGATAATACAATAATAGGTATAGTCTAACTATATAAATACCTCTTAATTTTGAACTGTTATGGTAGGTGCAAATACATGTATGTTTTCTTCCAATGCTTCTTGTTGATTTTTTATTTCCTAACATTAGCCCTGATAGTTCAATCGATTGCACTCTGGCTCTCTCGAATGAAATGATCTTGAAAGGATCTATATTTTTTATCACATTATATCATACACGATTACTCATAGTTTCAACTTTTAAACAATGTACCAAAGTCTGTTTAAATATATAAATGGTGAAATGTTTTTAACAAAATAAAACCAGAAAATTGTTACCTTAGAAATAAAAACTAAGCCAAACAGGTATCACGTGTAAATCAAAACATGTCCTCGCATGATAGCAAAGAAATATTGGGAGCAAAATAATTTTATCAGGCAAAAAGAAATCGTCTTTGTTTTTTTTACTATGATTTTGTGATTATGTTCAATGATAATAAAGGTTGGTAATGTAAATGAGTCATATCCGACCAGGGAAAATGGCCCAATTGGACATAGAAAAATCCCCTATTAGCCCATTCAAAAGCGTTTTTTGTCCTCACTAGAGTATCGCTATCATGGCGGAGGGCTTTGCATCTCTGACGCCTATGCTCCATACAGCTATTGAAAACCTTTCCCATACAATGACTATTGAGTATTCTATTCCTCGATTATTAAGTTTCCGTAGTTAGATTCGATATGATGCGTTTATAACTACTCATTTACAACAAACCCTTCCATATAGAAATGCCCGTTATCTGATATAAGCCGTGCGACTTTTTACACATGATCTTAAAATGCAACATGAATAGCATAAATTGTTAGGACCGGAGTCGTGGCCGCAAGATTTAAGGGAAAGCCTTGAAGAATGCTATCCTTAATACTCATTTATAAAATTGGCATTCGCACGAGCGCGAGCACCATCTAAACCGAAATTCCCTCAGTCAAAAACGACGGTTGTAAAATTATGCTTCGGTAACCCTTTATTAACCCAGCTTTCGTGTAACGAAAACTGGGTTTGTGCAATCGGTCGGCGTCGTCCGCCGTTAGTTAGTTAGTTAGTTGTTTAGTTAGTTAGTTAGTTAGTTGTTTAGTAAACTTTTCAGTAAAAGGCTATCTCCTCCCACAGTTTTGGTCGTAGAGTTTTCAAACTTTAACCCAAGCTCCTTTATGGTACCCTCATACCGGCTTGTGCTTTATAGGACGATTGACCCTCTTAGCTCGCCATGGTGGACTTCGCAAAAACCGCCAATTTGGTCTTCTATATAGAGAAAAACTAGTTCCTCTCTCACCTATCTCCTCCCACATTTTTGACAGTAGAGCTTTCAAACTTTAAGCCAAGCTCCTTTATGTTACCCTCATACCGGCTTGTGCTTTATAGGACGATTGAGCCTCTTGGCTCGCCATGGTGGACTTCGCAAAAACCGCCAATTTGGTCTTCTATATAGAGAAAAACTAATTCCTCTCTCACCTATCTCCTCCCACATTTTTCACAGTAGAGCTTTCAAACTTTAAGCCAAGCTCCTTTATGGTACCCTCATACCGGCTTGTGCTTTATAGGACGATTGAGCCTCTTGGCTCGCCATTGTGGACTTCGCAAAAACCGCCAATTTGGTCTTCTATATAGAGAAAAACTAATTCCTCTCTCACCTATCTCCTCCCACATTTTTGACAGTAGAGCTTTCAAACTTTAAGCCAAGCTCCTTTATGGTACCCTCATACCGGCTTGTGCTTTATAGGACGATTGAGCCTCTTGGCTCGCCATGGTGGACTTCGCAAAAACCGCCAATTTGGTCTTCTATATAGTAAAAAAAAAGACTTTAGCTCATTCCGCATGATCATATACCGACTGCTATCGGTAAGACAGGTCATATGGCGTGTATGACATGTAAATACACGACCAAACCTGCCGTTAGCAGAAAGGTTGGTCATGCGGGGGCTTGTGTCTTGGGTGATTGCGTCATCTTATATCCAATGGTGGACACGCACATTTTTCGCATGGGCGCATACCTGCATAAGTTCAAGTTATTGATTTTTATGTTTGTTGATTTTATTGATTGTTTGGTTCACAGTTGTTACACACCAGGCCGAATAGCTCAGTCAGTCGTGTATCGGCTTCATGATCCAAATATCGTGGGTTCCATACTGGATTCAATTCAAAAATATTTTTTCCCTCAGAAAATGTCAGAAATAATATTCTCAATTATGGTGTCTGAAAGTCTTTGATTTGATATAATGTCTGGGTCATAATGTACTCATACATATTTGTTTATATGTTCATTCATATCGCGTATGGGCCTGTAGCTCAGGGATATAGCATCGTAATCTTGGTCATAAGGTTGTAGGTTCGAATCCCACTTTGTGCAACCTATTCTTTGTAATGATGCTAAAATTATGAAAACAATTCTAACAATTGTTATTTATATGCAGATGTTTAAACAAATGGATACCATGACTTTTATTACCGGCGAATGCATTTATAAGTGCCTGTCATTTTTCATTAAACAATTAACAAAATGCGCTTGCTAGCGCTTGAAAGAGGTTACGTCATCTCTATAAACTAAAGCTGGGTCATTGTCCTTGACAATCTTGTTGAAATTCGTGAGATGGTTTAAGACAGTGAAGTCAGATCAGTCGATTGCCACATTGCCAATAAATGTGACTCGTTTGACGTCACCTCTTGGGACCAAAAAAAAAGATGCTTCAAAGACCATGTAAACGCCAGTAGATGTGACGTCATTGTGACATCATTGACACTGATTGTGGCGATTTTAATAGGTCAACCTAGTTGCGCAATAAACAGATTACCTTAACAAGTTAGCTGTCATTCGAAATTGGATTCTCGCACCAATTTTAAGCTCATTGTACAGAAACTAGACTGTTGATGTGCTAAAAGGTGGTTTACTGTTTTAGACTAGTTTCCCTTTTAAAACATTGAGCATTTTTATGTTTTTATTCTTATTCAGAACCTTAAATTGATACTTATTTTCAGACTGAGTGATGGTTCAAAAACAAATAAAATATTGATATACATTTATATCATTTTTTTTTGTAACCAAACTTTAGTGTTTGTCCTTACTCTTCAATAAGTTTTCGTATATTTATAGAACTACCTTTATGAATGAGGAAGCTTGTCGTATGTCTTTCTCATATGATATGTGACTAATTTTGAACTACATTTTAAGTGGACCAAGTGCCAGTATATCAATTGGTTTTTGTTAGCTCTGCGTTGTATAAATATGTTATACATGTAGGTACAGTTATGTCATTAAATAAAAGAATCACACACAATAAATTAGATCAATGGAAAATAATATAAATTCAAATCTAGGACTGATCTCATTTACTTGAGTCTATAACAAAAGAAAACAGACTATTTACACTTTATTAGCGGTGAGGTACACCCCACATTCAACAATCCTGTAATTTAAAATGTAGTATAGTCTCGCGCTAAACCTAAAATTCCTTTCCCAAAATTTGCGTGAAATGAAAATTTTCTTTCGCATTTTATTTATTTTTTTTTCGCAAACGAAATTGTAGATGCGAACGACTATCGCGAACCTAGGTAGTACTGTATTCCAATGAATTCAAGATAATAATGTCCCAGTGGATTATTATCCCCCGTGAAACGGAGGGATATGGGTTTGAGCGTGTCCGTCTGTTTGTCCGTCTGTCCGTCCGTCTGTCCGTCCGTCCGTCCTCCCTTGACATGGGGTAGTTTGTGCACGCGAGTTTGGTATGAAGGAATAGAGCTAGAGCTTTTAAATGTTATTCCCGTATAAACCGAGGTCTGAAGTCGTGCCTCGTCAAGGTTTCATCTGGATCGGTTGAAAATTGTCGATTCTGGAACACTTTGAAAATTGTCGATTTCAACATTTTCACCCGATGTTAAGTACATTGTGCACGCGAGTTTGGTATGAAGGAATTGAGCGAAAGATTTTTAATTTTATACACGTATCAACCAATGTCTTAAGTTGTGCCTCGTCAAGGTTTCATCTCGATCGGTCGAAAATTGTCGATTCTGGTGCCTTTGAAAAATGGCGAATATTTCATATTCAGTTGAGGATATGTGGGTGATAATATGATATTATTCTTTAGATATGTATGTATAAGGAACAAAGTCACTCTATGCCCTGACTTTGCGAGTTGCGAAGCAAGAATTAAATATCGTCAAAGTTTCATGTCGATCCGTCTCGAATTTTCTTTAATGATGGAACAAGATATGGATGAATTAAACTAGAGCTCTACTGTACATAACAGCCACATATTGAAGTTGTGCCTCGTCAGGGTTTCATGTCGATCGACCATAAATATTCAAAATGACAGAATCTATTTAAGGAATCCAGCTGGATCTCGTCGAGTTTGATGGATAAAAAATGTCGGAATTATGGCCGTCTGAACATATAGCATATATAATGATTGTTCGTGTGTCGGGATGTTGTGAGGAATACGTTGTGAGGACGAACATTTAATAAAACATTGTGATGATAACATTGTGAGAATGACGTTGTGAGAAAGACGTTGTAAGAATGTCAGAAAGGCGTTGCTTAAAAGACGCGAGAAAGATGTTGTGGGAAAGACGTTGTGAGAAAGTCGTTGTGAGAAAGACGTTATAAGAAAGACGTTGTGAGAAAGACGTTGTGAGATAGACGGCATAAGAATGACTGTGTCAGAAAAACGCTCTGGAGAAAGACATTGTGGGAAAGACATTGTGAGAAAGAGGTTATGAGAAAGACGTTGCAAGAACTACGTTGTGAGATAGACGTTGTGAGAAAGACGTTCTGAGAAAGTGGTTGTGAGAAAGACTTTCGTGGAAAGACGTTGTGAGAAAGTCGTTGTGAGAAAGATGTCGTAAGAAAGACATTGTTAGAAAGTCGTTGTGAGAAAGACGTTGTGAGAAAGATGTTGTAGGAAAGACGTTTTGAGAAAGATGGTGCGGTAAAGACATTGTGAGAAATACGTTGTAAGAAAGACTTTGTGAGAAAGACGCTGTAAGATAGACGTTGAGAGAAAGTCGTTGTGAGAAAGTCATTGTGTATAAGACGTTGTGAGCAAGACGTTGTGAGAAAAGACGTTGTGGAAAAAAGTTGTGAGAACTAAGTTGTGAGATAGACGTTGAGAAAAAGTAGTCGTGAGAAAGACCTTGTAAGAAAAACGTTTTGGGATAGACATTGTGAGAAAGTCGTTATGAGAAAGACATTGTAAGAAAGATGTTGTGAGAAAGACGTTGTGAGATAGACGTTGTAAGAAAGACGTTGTGAGAAGGACAAAAGTATATCACCTTCAATTTAAAATTGACATATAGTATTAATAAAGCAAATATATTGCATATGCTTGGGGCTTCGCATCTCCGATGCCTATGTTTTTCCAATGCTGACCATGCTTAATCAAATGATTATTGACAGTTTACGGGGGATGGAAGGCCTTTAGCCTCTAGGTTTTTTGAGTTTTACATTTTGGGTAGCAATTTTCTGTGCCAATCATATATATTGTTTAAATCAATCCTGAAAAAATCCCGAATCTTGAGTCTTGTAAGTCTCAGACAATAACGATTATGATTGTTTCTAACACAAAACCAGTGCCATTGCCAGCTACGTGTACATATTATGTGGCACAGTGTCCTCGGACTGTCCTTTTTATGCATAAAAACCAAACATTCATATACAGCAAGTCCATATCTTTTCTTTTTGGTTCCAGGGACGATGGAGCGATGCCTCGGGGCGGCGTCACGTTCTGCTGTGGTGTCTACTGCTATCTGCGCTCGGCTACGGGGTGATGGGTCTCTCCACTTCCGCCTCGCTCCTCCTGCTCGCACGCAGCATTCTCGGTAAACAATGGGGGTAAACTCAAACATGTATGATCATAAGTGAATATTGTATTTTAAATCACAAATTGTTTTTGCATAAATTCCTTGTACCTGAATTTTTTAACAGAAGTTTGTGTTCAGCTTCTATAAGACTTTAAGAAATGTGGAATCTTAGGCACTGTTCTTAGTTATACATGTATGTATTTATACATATGCAAATTGTTGAGCCTTAAACTTGAGTGTCTTTTTTTAAAACTACATACAGCTGAATAGATCTATCAAGAGAATCATTTAATAGCAAAATGGTAATTTGCTCTAAACTTAGTCGCTTCATTTCGTCCTCACTGAAAGATACTTTGAGTTGTTGGCCCGATAAAAAGGTGCATCAAAGTTCATAGACCACTAGAGCAAGTACCTTTATTCTAATCATGTTGAAAGCACCGTGTATTTTGCATGAGCTTCACGTGAATCTTCATCTCGCATTTGCATTTTGGTACAAAAAGTAAAAATACATTTAACGAGAACGACAGCGCAGCTCCACAGTTGTTGGCACGTTGACATCGATCTCAAAAGTAAAACATCATGGAATGGCGCTAATATGTGTTTCATTTGTAAGCCAAATATGCTGTGCTTTTAAATAAGGCTAGGATGTGAATGATGTATATCTTAGACTAGAGAGTCATTACCCTGATATGGTTGCCCTAGATACAGCGTACGAATGAGTATGTACCACTACTCGTTACTGTTTCTAATTCCATTGCTTTTAATCAACTAAAAATAATAACAAATAACGCGGTTTATTATATAATGAAATAATATTACATTGTAAGGTAAATTAGCTATGCAGTAATAGAGTAAATCATGATAAAACAAGGGATCAAAGTATCATTTTTTAGTTTTCATTGAATTAGTTTGTTCATTTTCTGCCTCGGATAATGAAGAGGTTATCCTGACTTCAGGCGAGGAATGAAAAAATTCTAATTATACGAAAAAAAAAGATTATTTCTCAAATATACTTAATTGAGACTAAAAGTCATTGACCGGTGAAAGTCGTTGCACTGTGAAATTTTCCGGACTTCATGCAATCAACGTGCATTTGTTCAAATCATTTTCTCTTTAAAAGCCACGAGATTTTTCTATTTAATTTAATAAAAAAAAATGCAGATGACCGACTAATCATTTTTGGTAACGAACTCGGTCTTTGTCTTTCAAGAAAAATCTAAAACCCTAGAACTTTTAACTCGATACGTTTATTAGCTGCCAGTTCCTTTAGGTCGTAACTGAAGCTAACTTCCATATTTTCGGGTTTTTGACAGATTTATTCCTATCGTTGAACTATCGATATTCACAAATACAAAACTTTAAGGTAAATCATTTTTGTAAAACTAGAGCCTAAATAAAGCGAAAATGATATTGTTATCGTAGAAAATGAGTGATTATAACTATTTTACTATTATTATACAATAGAGTTCTTTATACGTTTTTTTTTTCAAAAAGCACATTGATACCACTTTGGAATCTTTTCTGTTGCGTGTGAAATAAAAGTATCAATAATGCTTAATCCGTAGTGATTATGAAATGCATTTATAGAAATAATTTTTGAGTGGACTGACTCTTTGATCTTTGTAGTAAAATAAGTAGTTGTAATAACAGTCAATTAATTAAAACTGCAGAAGAAAACAAGATACAAACCACGACCTGGTAGACCTATTTTTGTCGTAATTCATATAGAATGAAAAGGAAGAAAAAGAAAAGGAGGGCGCACAAAGAAGATGACTTAATGAGGTAAATGCAACGTCGCTCAAAGCGGTGAAAGCAGCCCGTGGGGCGACAAGTGAAACCAAGAGAAGTCGCTTTAATTTCCTGCCCAAGACCTTCACAAGGGATGCTTGCTTCTCCTACGCGTCTTTGACTCGCTCACTTACTCGCTGTCAGAATACTGAGGTGTTTGTTAGGAAACAATCATAACTTGAGTAATTATCATATTCTTTATGAGTATTTGACGATTAAAAAAACGCTGGTCTCGGAACACAAAGCTGGATGATGACCGTTACAAGATGAATAGTTGACAAATCTTTCCTATGTTCCTTTGATGCCGATAAATATATGCGAGTTAAATGCTGCATTAAAGCTAATCGCTTAGCTTATCGCTATTGATTTGAGTAACATTACCCCTGTATATAACAAAATTGAATTGTGGCCTGAACATATTACATATCAACAGACAATCCTAATATGGCCTCTGGCGATATAGATCCATGATATTAAAAAGAAGACATGTATAAAGAATCACAGGAAGATAACAATCTGGGTTGACATTGGTGAAGTCCACATGGGATCCGTAATATTGACGTTCTAGTAAGCATTTGTCAGGAAATAAAGAGTTTTCTCGTGATAATTATTATAAAATAATGTGGAAAATGACAATGTCTCATAGGAGTGAATGAAATAACCATTTTCGCGGAAAGAGTATGCTAAATGGGTCATTGTGTGGTCATGAGGTAAAAGATTACAAGGAAATAGAAGTCGATATAGTTGTAGCAGAATAATGGTAATAATGACATTATTGTATATTATACGCTATTCACATATAACAATCGGGCTAACGATTGATAAGCCGAACTTGTAATTGTACCCTGAAATTAGTGCAATAGATAAAATTGGATTTTTATTTTGTGTGTAGACCATTGTTTGGTTGGAATTTGTTCTCTTGATTCATTAAAGGAGTGTGTGATATCGGCAGATGCTTTCGAAGTTATGACTGCAACAGAATAGTTACAATTATTATCCCAGAGTCATAATATTGTCAAGAGAAGCCTTGGTCAAGGCACGTGGAAACAATTGAAGGATGAGTAAGGATGTGCCAAGAGAGAGAAAGAGAGAGCGTGGGTGGTGAGATGGTTTCAAGTGTGAAATGTGGAGAAAATACCGGTTGAATGATGAGATGAGAGCTTGACGGAGCAGCCCAACAACAGGGGGTGTTTTGTTTAACAGTTTGTAGCATTGGCCTTTTGTACTTTACGCACTTATAGTTTTACAAATAGCAGTCGCGCCCATTTAAAAGGCGCTATTTCATTTTTAGGGCTTTCCTGTCCGTTATATGAGCCTTACTGTTATTGAGTATTATTTATTGTTAATTTAATTATCACCCTTGCTCATGTTAACTTTTTACACTCACACACGCACACTTTCTTTTTCTCGACCAGGCATATTCCAAAACTCTTTGGTATCCCTTCGACTTGTTTAATTTTTATATCTCACCACAAACCCGTCACTATATCATCTTCAAATTCTCTCTCTCTCTCTCTCTCTCTCTCTCTCTCTCTCTCTCTCTCTCTCTCTCTCTCTCTCCATCTCTATCTACCTATCTATCTATCTTTCCCTCTCTCGTATACCATTTGTCAAAATTAGCCACTGAAAAAAAAACACTTCCATTCTTACGTGATTTGATTTTTTATATGGCTCTAGACGTGTACGCTACAACAAAGAGTCAAGCCGCGTGTCCATACTCAAATGATTCCGATCGAGCAGCACTGAAGTACTTGAAGGGCGCCTTGCCCGGAGTCGTACGAGGACCACGCCGATCATTGATTCATCTAGGGATTGCTTTCCCCGCATTGCCTCCTTTCGAATTTTCCGCCTCCATGAAATGTCAGACAGTGCGAGTCAAATGTCAGAGGTATTTTAGGTTATTCTATTTTGTAAACAAGAAAAACAGTTGATTTACGGAAAAAGCATTGCATACCGTAATAACAGAATCTTACACAATGTGAGTATTTATACTCAGCTGTCTGTATATTAGTTTGTATTCAAACATGTGACTTGATTCATACTTTTAAACCTAAAACACTGTGCATCGAGAATCTATTAAAGCATTAGCTTCTGACAAAAAGTAGACTCTATGTGACAAAATGCCGTGAATGAGTAGCAATCTCTGAGGTTATTTTATTTATATAGAATCTGCTTTCGGGTCGCTACTCATTTTGAATGCGCAACAGACTTATGTGTTGAAGATAACTAATTTCATATTGAAAATTGAGCAAATGATCTTAGCACCTGCATTCATCAGACTCTATAATTTTCCCTTTTCCTTTTAATGTATTAAGTCTTGTCAGAAAACGAAACCGGGCGATTTTTTTGTCGCTGGTTGCTTGAGTTGCCGGCGTCATTGATCATGATTGAAATATAATCACATTCCGAGCAACGCACAAGTATACTCACAAGTAGCGTCTTCCACGATTAGATTTGTCCACCCCCATATTTCACCCTCATTCACGATCTGATGCTAAAAGCACAACATCATATGGTGGAGACCTTGATATTTCCGGTTTTTACTACGCGTGCCCTCGGAAGCGTAGGACTTACCACTGAATGCATTGTGCTCCATAGCCCAATAAAGACGACCACTCGAATCCGATTTTCATGATGGAATTGAGTTTCATATCATATGGCATAGTGGTAAGGTACTTCGATTATTTATTTATTATTTTAAGGGTATCGGTCTTGTTCCATATAGGTTTGCCTATCAGTCGTTTAAGAGTAATGTATTGATAAGTTCATTACGATAAGGCTGGGAGACCCCGAAACCATGGTTTATTAGACTAGGTTACACTTTTCATTTTGCTATAAAATGAAAACTATAAAACTTACAGACTTCTAGTTTTAACATATGTTTGACATGGGATCGATGTCTATAATATATAAATCTTCAGCGTTTTGGCCAACTGCGAAGAACCCAATCAATTACATTCTGGTGGGGTCGCTCCAGATAGTTTTGAGAGCATGTTTAAAACCAGCAAGGGTCGGTAAGGATTTCTTCCGTAGCTCCCTTGTCAGGACGCAACAAAAAATAAAATCCATGGGGACGGCGTCAGGTGATTTTATATCGGCGTCGTCGAGTCACTTGCAGCGTCCATATTGTCGTATGTGAAGATGCGCTGCCTTGGTAGAACACCATGTTGCTTTTAAATATCCTGGAATCTAACGCGGTACATATTTTCTCACAAAAAGCCCAAGACCTTTTTGAATATAGATATCCAAAGTCACCTACACCTTCTTATCGATAATCACAAGGCTAGTTTTCCCGTGAGCACTCACTCCGGCCCCAACCATGATTCAAGGAGCACATTCTTCGCGTTTGGCTGACTTCATATTATACTCTGGTGGTTGACCCTGTCAAACGTAATAAACTCGTATTTTTCCATAAGTCCCACATAGATAAAACAGTGCAAAGTCAGTTATAACGTAGTTTCTCAATTTCCTTGCGTTGAGTATCAGGTACAGCCTCCAGGATCTTTCCCGTCGTTTTTCAACCGTGGCCTGAGTATTCTTATGAACTTTCGGCTTTTTCTTTACTCGACATTTGATTATGTGTTTCATAACATGATTGATTCTTCCTCGATTCAATTCTAATAAATTCGCAATATCACGTTTGGTGGCTGGGTCTGTTTTGAAGATCATAGTCCGGATCTTCTTGACCACATCGGGAGTAGCCTAGGGATACCTCCTACATACGACGTGC
>LQRL01097696.1:18780-38058 GCA_001703475.1 Hydroides elegans | reverse complement strand
GTCGGCATATAAAAGTAAGTACACCAGATTGTTATGCAGTAGGACGATGTTGAATCATAATACCTGTAAAGATCTTCGCAGAAATAATCCTTGTGAATCAGATAACCAAATTTGGAACCGTGCAGCTCTAAATCCTTTACTTTTATGTATGTTCTAGTGGGTTGAGGCATTAGGTTTTCCAGCTGAATGACAATCTTGGTCGCGGCGATGTCATCACTGTTTGTGAAGAGCAAACATACCTGAAACAAAAGCAATGCAGCCTTGTGAATAATTATACGCAGATAAGCGATGACATGTTTGACTAAAGAACATTTACCTCGCTCATCAGCTGTAAAATATGTTAACAATCATTTTTACTATGTATGTATGGTTAATGATTGATGCATTATAGATAGAGCATTTTAATATTTTCAATTATGCTATTTCTTATAAATGGTAATGCAATATTAAAGGATTTATTTGGTTATATTTATGAGCTCATACTTGGGTCCATTGTCTGTTGTTTTCAATGTAGCTCTACAAAACAAAAACATGTTTAATTAGTTCCCTTAATGTTTAATAAAACAATATTCAAAAACTAAAATATGGCTTTAACAGTAACCTTATTTGCTTTAGGTAGGATAATGTAACATATTATCATATTTATTTTCTATTCGTAAAATAGTGGACATATTTCATGTTTGTTCCATTTGAAGTGTTTTAATTTTCGGAATAATACAGGTAAATAGATTTGTGTATATAATCATAATATTATATACTCACAGTATTCCATATGTCATTCCAGCGCAGGAACTTATAATTAAAATTGTCAATGTGAATCGTAACTTTGTCTACATGGCGAACCGCTAAACACATGCTATCTATTTCAACTAGATATCCCTCAGGCATCTCAAGAGTTATCTCGACAGTATCTCCAATATCGCAGCGCATAGGTTTGCTATTTGCTTTTCAAAATATATAAAAAAATAGTTTTCAATTAACTTCTAATTATCTATCCGTAACAACCAGCGCTCGTTTAAGACAATTCAATCCCTAACAATCAGAGATCGATTAAAGACAGTCGTTGAAGCCTAATACAAGTTGATAAGTGGTATAATAATACATATTGATCATTTGTATCGAAACAAGACCCATACAAGAATGCACCAGCAGATAAGCAGATAAACATGTTTAAGTAAATGCGTTTTGGTGCAAACTGTTTGACATTCAATACTGTTTGACATACAATTGTCAAAGGAGGCTACCTTTGGTAGATTTTGTACCACCATTGGTCAATGGAAACCTTTTTACAAAACAATAACAAACATGAAAGATAAAAACATCTTTTTAAATAATTTGTGGTGCATTACCCCACTTACTGACTTTGTGTGATAAACCTGTGAATGCAGGGGTGATAAAAGTTTTTGAAAGTCATAATTAGCATTTTAGGCGCTGTAACTATATATTTATATTATATTATACATATAAATAAAAATGTTATTTCATAAACCTTCAGCTTTTCACAATAAAACATTATGAATTATATCAATTTTATCATTTTACAATTAAATTTTCAAAAAACTTATTTTTATTTCGTATTTGATTGAGTTTGTTTCAAACCTGAAAGTGCACCAATTGCATTTTCACACGTTTGAGATACCGTGTATGAAAAGGTGTCTAATCCATGTGTTGCATTAAGCGTCAGGGGAAAGGTCGCATAACCTAAAATAAATGTATTGGAACAAATATACTAATTTGAAATAAGCAAATATAACATATATTTAGCAGTAGTCCACGAAACATTCCTTTATTGTCAAAATATATTTAATCATCATGCATGGTTATTTCGGCTTTACTCATCTTTACTCATATTCTTGTAGTAAACTTTGTCATTGAAAATAAAAATAAGCTGCGGCTTACCATGAACACCATAGCAAATGAAAATAATTATACATATAATGGAGAAATACGCGTTTCCCTTCATTTTCGAAATTATGATCAAATATTTTCCTTGTAGGTGAACTCGACTACTGCTCACTCTATGTGATCAAATGTATTAAACTATTTTCTATAATGTTACATCCATATGCACGTGTTATCATATATCGCTATCATGTGATAGCGAGTGACCTTCTCATAATGTTTCTCAGGTTTCGATCATCTATTACCCTCACTATGTGTTCCTAAAAATAACTCACGAACATTTGTAAAAAAAGTAACTTAGCAGCTTAATGTCTTATCAAACGCCCCTTCAACACAAACATATATAGTGCGCACTATTCAGTATAGTTATTTTTTTTTAATCGCCATTGAACAAAAACATATTTTAAGGTTTTTTCGACCTTCAAACTAATTTACAGGAAATGCCACTGCATAAAGTACAAAATATTTTACATCAGATACATCATAAATGTATTCACAGCTTGGTTTCGTATGTAAATCAAACACAGACAGTAGCAATAACATTGCTTTATTAAATTTTGCGATTCCTTTAAGCTAACAAACGACCTGATAAATGTTAATTGTTTTGACATTTCTATATGTTTTAATACGGTGGTTTTACTGTCACTCTATTCAATAAAATTCGATAAAAATATTTTGACACACATTGCACCCAACTTCATTATACAATACATGATCATTTATAAAATCATGTAAGTCACAGTGTACAACCCGCTTTAGTTGGTTTGTGCTTACTTTATGTTGGATGATGTTCCGGGCAGGCTATATATGTTTTTAATACATTTCCACCTTAAACTCTTCACCAAAGTATGCATATATAAATCATCTGCATGTTTAAGAAAGGTCAATTTCATCTTTTACATGTGTACTCACTTTGAGCATGCTACAAGCACGCATATCTTATTTTGTAATAGTTGTATATTTGGTATTTTTGAAGAACAAATAATCAAACAAATAATCTAAATGTCTTGTTGTGCGTTCATCCTGAGGAAAGATCATACTTGAATAACCACTTCCTATTCTTTACTAACATGTATCACATATGTTTCTTATCCAAACTGATTCTTTCTCGAGCCTTAGCTGTTTACCTTGCTCAAAGGCCGGATTTCTAATAAAATAATCTAGTGTATGGATTATTATATCATTCATACTAGTATGATTTTCTTATTTAAATTTACGTTGATCAAATTACTTTTGTCTTTTCTAGATACCCCACCAAAGCATCCTTAGAAGCGGTCCATGAAACGTCGGCCAGATTGCCCCACATACTGCAAAGAACATTTAATGCAGGTCATGCAATATATTATGTTATACTTTTTTGCAGCGTTCTTATTTTTTGCACTGTACTCCCTGCCTTTACTTTTTATACTTGGTTATACTTCCAGATTCATCGATGTTTGGGCAGTAACGACATTTAATACTGTTATCACAATTCTTAGGAGGAGTGTTTAACTGATTTTGGCGGAAGAGCTGATTTAACTAGTGTATCCTTAAGTTATTAAAGCAACGAAGCATAGGAGTTTTCGTCAACAAAGAAGAATTTCTTTCAACAATATTGCATAGAATATTACTCCCAGGATTGAATGTAGTGGTAAGGTAAATTAATTCACTGTTTTGATTTGCTCTTCTTTTATTGCCTGAGCGCAAATGTATGAGCCTCTCCTTTTGAAATCAATTTAACAAGAAACAGTTTTATACAGTAACATATGTTATGATTCATTTATAAATGATAATTAAAAACGAAAATTGTTCAAGCGATGTAAGTGTCATATTCAAACACTTAATGCGACTGGAAATAAACATTTCGTCGTGTTATTGTTATAAACCGACAGTAAACAACAACGAGACGGTATGACAATCAACACAAATTGAATGGTCAGACTGTTCGGGTAAATACATGTATGTACTTTGGCGAAATAGTTATCGAAAATTTTATGACATAAATTACCCACAAATCTATATAGCAGCTAGGCTAAGTGCGCAGTTTAGCTTTAGCATATCATGACATACAGTACAAGTAACGCAATCTGATTGACGCAATTGAGTCAAACGCGAAAGCAGAAACTAGGGATCTAATAAGAGACCAATCACTTTCGTGAGAAACAAGAATATATGTGCATTGCAGACAGCTTAGAACAAGCCGCCTTGTGGTGTGGCGTATTGTTTTAGGAGCACGGTCTTTATATGGAAAGCCGAAACATAACTGACTTAAATTGTATTTATGAATAGGTTTATATAATGAATACATCATAACAGTCATTACAAGAAAAGCTTTGCAAAGAAAAAATGCAAAACCTAATATTTATAAAACACACCAATTTGTGTAGTAGATATATTTATTAACTAAGAAAACTAACATATATACCCTCACAAATAGAAAGGGTGACCCCAAACCATAATTAAGATCAAAACATATGTTTATATATATTTATACTTAGATAACGCAAGTAAAATATACATCAGCTCATTTATATGCGGATTTCGTTTAATTGAACTTGATAACCTATAATAAATGAGACATATTAAACTCTTATTTTAAAATTCACTTTTCAATCTCGATTATTAGTAGACATCCACCGAGCATACTCTGTCGTACAGATAATCGGTTGGCATATAAAAGTAAGTACAATATATTCGTATACAGGTTTGCGAGGATGTATAATCATCCCAGTCAACATCCCAGTCAATCGGCTTACACCAAAAATCATAATGAACCAAATAGCCGAACTTGGAACCGTGTAGCTCTAAGTCCTTGACTTTTATATAATTTCTCGTGGGTTGAGGCATCAGGTTTTCTAGTTGAATTACAATTTTTGTCGCGGCAATATCTTCACGATTTGGATATGTGAAATCCAAGCAAACCTAAAGAATTAAAACATAAAAACGAGTGCCAACTAGAAATAAAAACATTTAGCTGTGCTTAGCACTGGAATGATATTTGAAAGATTAAAGTAAAATAATTGTGGTATATATTCTAGTACACTTGCAAATTAAACCAAAATAAATGTATACTAATGGTTCCAGTATCGAATAAACAATTAATTCATACCTGCGTCCATTTTCTGCTGTTTTCAATGTAAGTCTACATGCAAAAATAAAGATTTCCGGTCAACAAATTTGTTCGATTTGTTTAAATCAACAAAACTATGAAAACATTCCATTTCACTTTGGTAGCAGACTTTTAAACACAATTAAATGTTATCTTTTTATTTGTTAAATTATTGATAAATTATATTCCTCAAATTATATAAAAACTAGTTATCTATTCTTTAGCTAAAATGAATTAGATATACTCACAGTGTTCCATATGTCATCCCAATACAGATACTCAATATCTAGATTGTCAATGTGAATCGTGACTTTGTCTACATGACGAACCGCCAAACACATGCTTTCTATTTCAACCATATATCCCTCCGGCAATTCGAGTGTTAACTCGGCCGTCTTCCCAATGTCGCAACGCATTGGTTTGTTATTAGCTTTTCAAAAATGACAGATTGATATTTCGTGATTTATCAATAACAGTATGTGCATTCAATTAGTCCTTTCTAATAATTTATATATAAATATTTATATTTTTATAGTAATAATTTTTAATTTAGTTATAGTTATTTGTTGACTCGTTTTTTTAAACCTGAAAGTGCACCAATTGCATTTTCACACGATTGCTGCGATACTGTGTATGAAAATGCATCTAGTCCATGAGTTGCATTCAGAGTAATTGGAAATTCCGCGTACATTGCACCTAAAATATACATAGTTTTTATAGCATATAAGAATTCAGTTATTCATCTTGAAATAAGGCATTTCTAAAACCAAACTATTCACTTATCGATGAGCATTCCGAAATCAAAATATAAATGAGGCAATACTTTCTAGATTTATATGTTTATATCATGCATACAAATTTCACTCCGCCGTTTCTTAAATAAATATCGTCCAAGCACATTTTGTATAAAGTTGCAGTAAATGTAATTTGAATATTTAAGTGTATAGATTTGGAATTAACTTACCATCTACACACGAGCAAATGCAAATAACTACATATAAAACGGGAATATGTACGTTCCTTATCATTTTAGCAATTAAATTAATACGTCCCGCGCCTTGCAATTCAATATGTTTTCTGCTTAAACACGGCAAATGCATGTGCCTATAACGCAATCTATCTGATTCCATGAAATAAGCCAATACAAATCATAACATTTGCGATCATAAATATTGTTTTTTGTTCTGTCAGAATTCACAGGAAATTCAACAACAACACTTAAAGGATCACATCAGATACATCATGCAAGTGTACTACTTGTATCTGTCAAACTGAAACAATAGCATTGCGCATGAGTATTGTTTCGCAGTCAATATGACATTTATAGCTAATAAAGAATTGCTAAATAGTTTCTCTGTATTTCTAATAAGCTGTATAATATTTTATGTCCTTCTTTTTGTTAAGAAATACCTTGAAAATGAATACATTGACAGAAATACTTTTCGAAACTACGCATGTCTGAGCGCATTGTTCATTTAAAAGTTTTATTTTCATTGCATGTATTGTAAGTAATTGTTTCATAATATCTCAGTTTTGCTTGAGGAATGCCATTTTGCCTTTTATGCTCGATTCAATGTTTATTTCGAAATCACGCATGTCTGAGCGCAGTGTTCATTCAAAGTGTGTTGTTTGCATGCTTAGATTGTAAGTGCACGTTTCGTAATATCTCAGTTTTGCTTGAGGAAGGTCATATTGAACAGTATGCTCATTTCCGGATTAATAATTCATACGCTTTTAAATCGTTTATCCTTAGAAAGTTGGTGATTTCAAAAGCTTCATGAATATTAGAAACAACATGTTTATGTTCGCTTGTAGCGACTTTATTATCTAGTTGATCATTAAATTCAACATTTAGAGACATTTTAGTGGTCAATATTGAGGTGGTTTTGAACTTAGTTACAAATTTACAATACATTAAGTGGTAAATATGTTTTGATATCAATGAAATATGATTGTTATAAAATACGTATTTTGGCATATGATTCTTAAAAGTGTTTCGGTGTGAATGATATTCATCGTATATGCCACATTTTCATTGATTATGACTTTGAATGGTACGCAAAAAAAACAATCGTGACGTAAATTTCTGATAAACTTTTTTTTTTATTCTTCAGTATGAGTAATATGTGATGGCTGCGCTAGCTATAAAAAAATAAGACAAAACGAAAATGTTCGCGTGCAAGCTGAAGAGGACAGGTACATTTTGCGATAACATGATGCATGTAAATTGTATCTATCTTCGTAAAAAAGGGAGTTAAATTCTGCGAAATTGCGTGTGTCAATTTTCTAGGCTATCCAAGTTTTAGTCCTAATATTATATATCAAATTTGAACAAAAATATATAATTCATTAAGGAATTAAATGTAGCATTAATAAAACATATATTAACTAATATCATTTAGTTTATTAAGAATCCGAATGTTACATTCTTATAAATATAGAGTTATTCATATAGAGTTATTGACCTCATAAATGGTCTAAAGTTTTAAGTGAAAGCTACTTGATAAAATAAGATTTAAGTGATTCCTTTTCACCTGCTTAACGATGGCATGCGTCGTTAAATAATCTTATTCTCGTTGTATTTGATAAATAATAGTCATTAATGTATACGAATATTCTGAATTCATTGCATGTTTACCATTTTGTACAGCTGTGATTATACAGCTCATCATTTGGCAAAAATAAGTAAAAGCAATACACTTTCCAACATGCATCTGGGTCACCAATCCAGTAGGTTGGTAATTCCTCACAATACCAATCCCATGTGCTAAAATAGGTAAATTCGATTCCGTGCAGCTCTAAATCTTTCACTTTTATAAATTGCCTTTTTGGTAGGGACAGCAGATTCTCTAGTGAAATAACCACTTTGGCGGCGGCTATTTCATCCTCATGAGTCAAGTTCACACATAACTAAATGGAAACAGTACTAAAGATAAGGAATATGTAATAATTTGTTGAAACTCGATGTAGGCTTTTTTTATGACATACATTGGCACGAAAGTTTTTAATAAGATGGTTAGTTGAAAGTAAGATTGTATAGAAATGCCTAATCACTACCAGGATAAAAAGTATAATATAGATTATGCAGGTTCAATATTATACCTTTGTCCAAATTCTGTTGTTAACAATGTAAGTCTGAAAATAAAAACGTTTCCAATCAGTACTGGTCGAATAAAAATACATTAGTTTGATATAATGATCTTATCTTTAATCGCAATACAATACACTCGTGCGGTTCAAGCGTCAGATTATAATTGATTACAAAACTACAAAATGAAACATATATACAATCTTACAGTATTCGATATTTTTGGCCATGGTCTTATTTCCTGAACATCTATATTGGTAACGTCGAATTTCACTTTATCTACGTGACGAACGGATACACAGAGGCTTTCGATGTTAATAGCGAAACCTTCAGGAACCTCAATGGTTATCTCCGCTATATTGTCAATGTTACATCGCATAGGCTTGGCTTTACCTATAATGAAAGATACATATGACTAAATAAGCATAACCTTCTTTGGTATCACAGGATACCATATTTTCGCATCGCTAAGATGCATATTCATATATTTTAATAGTAAAACAAGCTACAGTCATAATTACAAATTCATTTCCAATTGAAGATCACAGTATGAATATTATGTGATAATTAACTGTTTCTTTTTTTCGATTTGATTTTAACACCTACCCTTAAGTGCTCCAAGTTCATTCTTACACGACGGCGATGCTGAGTATGAAAACGTATCTAATCCATGGGTCGCATTCAATGTCACAGGATAAAGGGCAGCAACTTAATTGATAAGACGAGTAATATATATGATTATAGACGTCTTTGATTGAAATTTTACGTACTCAAATGTTATTTTTTTGTTTTAACTGTTTAATGCAGTCAATATATTTCATTACATATGTGATGGCAATATCAACTGTTGAATTAAACTTATATTTATTTCAATTACAGATTAGTGTAAGCAGATGAGGCACTTACAAATGCAAGTCACGGGTAACCTCATATTTTAAGGATGAGTGGGTGTCCAATTTAATACAGGACAAAAAAAGAAATAACGCATCGTTTTAATTTACATGGTTTTTCGTTAGTTGTTTGATTTCATTAAACTGATTTTCTATTATTCACAAATTGTTAATATACATAAACAATATTATTATACTCACCTTTACAAAACGACACAACGCAACTCAATATGAGAGCATAAAACACATACATATGAACGTTTGCCATTTTCATATATTGTATGTTTTAGTGTCCAAGTGAATTTAATTGTTGAAAAGAAATGCTTGTTCTTTCAAATGAGTTTTCCAGCATTAAGCATTTAAACTATTTCTTAGAATCGTGCAGTTTTTATAATATTTATTGGTGATTAGCTGAAACTGTCAAATTAATAAGTAAATAAGCAAACAACTGTGCCTTCCCCCTTTGCCAAAACAATGTATTGTGCAAGCTTGCTTGTATATCAGAAGAGTTGTAGATTTTTTTCAGGAACAATGCAGATTCTAAGAACTGCAGCATATAAGAAACTGTACATCATAATCTTTATGATACAATAAATATCATATGAGCGGTATGCAATCGATTTCTTTGAATGTATGTCACGATGATAAAACACAATAGATGATTGAATGTTCTGATTCAATGGTATTCACGAGTAACCTTTATGATGTTGGTGCATTAAAGCTTGCAAATCACAACTCACGTTGTTAAAGTTTATTTGCTTCCAAACAAAACAATATTTGTCAAATAAGCTCTGTATTTCTTTGCTAAATCCTGATATTGACTACGATGCATAAATGGTTACATAAATTAAGTTTGAACCATATTTATATTTCTAACATTCCTTCGTTTGATATGGGCAGAGAACGGTATTTCAACACGTGAGACTATAACAAATAATATTTGTAGAGAAGAGATTATTTGTTACGTTTTAGTCTTAAGAGCTACATCTAACTATCTACACCAACATTGTGCATACCATTTCTAAAATACAAGAAGTGCAAAGCAGAACAATGTTGTTCGGAGCCCTTTCTATGATTTCTCGATGAAGCGACTTTATATTTCAAGCAAGAATGTATCTTCATTATATTTCTTTGTATTTTCTAGATTGCAAGTTTTATTTACGTACTATGATTGCTATATAATTGTATTTTGTCGTTTCATGATTAACTATTAGTAACTAAAATTGTTAAATATATCAATAACAATGCGAATCATGAATACCATGGATGCCGTTGAATCAAAATCTTTATATTCAATGGAAATTGAAATATAAATGAGAAGTTATATTGTAACAATAATCATAAAACACTTCTCATGAAATATCTAATGTAAAATATATCTAACTAGCCATAAAAGCCTTTTTTGATTACTTGAGAAACAATGGAAATGAAACACAGGCTGATTAATGGGTAAGCAATAAGTTAGTGTGGTTTTATGCGTACAAATAATCTGTTAAATGTTAATTGCTTCCAAGAAGCACGATAGTTTTCTAAATCAAACATGTTTTGTTCAAAACATCACATATGCAATAACAGCAATAAATTTATATCGATATTAAAATACAAATATTTTATTCCTAGAGCGGAGTGACATACGGGGTGACATAATTATTAAAACGGACGGCACCCAGGCCCTTTTAATGCTGATTTTAAGCAAGTCCCCATCCCATGTTTAAAAACGTGCATAAAACCTACATATCTCAAACCATGAAGTAATATGCGTTGGAACTGGTAATAAAGTATGTAATCCAAGTTAAAGGAATAACAACTTCATTCCTTATTTCTTTTACACATTAAACATGTCATCTGGATCACTTTTTAGAATTATTTAACACATTTACTCAAACGTGTGTTTATTTACAAGTTCCATTGTTCTTATGCATTTGCGTGCTTACGTCATAGTATTTCTACGCAAAACATTGCGTCACAATTGGGCTCGTATTTATGACGCATACGTTTTTAATAAATCATTTTTTTATGTGCGACAATTGTGTTTATATGAATTTTGAAATGATAGAATGTAGTTTCGTAGGGTGTTGGTCAATAATATTATCTCTATAACGAATATTATTTAATTTCAAATGCAAAAAAAAACGGACATAATAAAGATAAAAATATTTAAATATATTTAATATATTAGTAATAATCGTTTTATTAATACTGATGGATCCAAACCAAATTACTAAAATAATTTTATATTTGGCCCTTTCGGGAATTTTATTATTATACATTATTTCAATGAATTTGACATTCAGATGCAAGTATCTAGGAATAAAAATAAAACTACAATTCATGTGACGAGTGAAATCTGTCAATTCTCCACGGGAAAGCAAAAAAATAGTTTCACTCGAGCTTCGCTCTCGTGAAACTATTTTTTGCGAAGAATTGACAGATTTCACTCGCGACTCATGAGGTATTGTCATTATATCTAAATCACTAAATTAGAGGTTTGAAACCCCTTATCAAAACGGAAATATGCCACAAAAGAACTGCGGTGGAAATTCGTTTTGATAATTTTCGCTCAATAGATTTACGTTAGGAGAAACGATTTTCTTTCGCTATGCAGTCCTGAGCAATTTTCAACATATTACGGTTACATTATGTTTCTGGGCATATTTCGTCGGTTTACGGTATAAAGTAAACAGTGGGAAATATAAATTTTCGAACTGATTTAATGGTTATGACAATTTAAGGTTAGGTTATATCTTCCTTTCTTAAAGCAACTTTTGACAAGAAAGGAACTAAAATATATAATATTCAGTCGTGTTGAGAATATATGCATGCCTTGTGAAGACTATTTTTTGATCGATGTTAACATACGTGTATTAACAAAATTTGATGGAAAACATTTTGCATTGGTTGGTTATTTGTACGAGGATTTAGCCATAATTTGTTTACGATGTATTTATTCAAATGTCACTTTATTTGTTGACATTATTTGAATAGCGTCTTGCTAGCCTATGTTCTGTATTTTTGGATTGGTATTTCATGAAGGAATATGTGAGCTATGGTTGATCTTAATTGCGATTTACTATACTCTGATTATATTGAAATCATGATACACCGGGTTTGTCTAACTAATGATTAATCTAGATGAACTACAGTATCGATTTATTTTATTAATATTGCTGGATTAGAATTGCGATTTGGTTTTAAACGTTTATCATGTATTAAATTGCCTGATCCAAATAAGTTTTTTGCGATAATTTCTTTTGTTTAAAGATTTAGATATGTAACATGCATGACCCTTAAACAGATAAAGATTATTTACGAGGGGCAAAAATCAGGAAATTCAAAGGAATTGTTCAAAATTGGTGCACACTTGGTAGCATTTCGAAAATCTTAGAAAATATCATAACTGCTGAGAGCAGTTATGTTTGATTTTATGTGCGCAAATCAGAGTTTTATTAAAAACAACTGCAAAACTATATTTCTTAATTGCCTTCAATATTTTCGCTGAATTACACAGTCATATCATCAAACAGCCTATATCAAAAAGCACAATAACACCATACGCACATGTCATTGCAAATAAACTAGTTTGGATCAAACTAGTTTGAATAAACTGAGCAGATAATTCTAATGAAATAAAATAAATCTTGAATAAGAAATAATATATATCATATTCTTACAAAAACAATTCAAATTGAATGTTACTAATAAAGCTGTGTTACAAATAAATCATGAATTGCGAAAACGCAGGATATTACTAAAAGCTCTATTATGAAACATATTGAATTTGACATATGAAATATTCCTTATATTCAAGAAGTCATGTGTATCGGTTACTTTTAATTTGCATTTCGTTTGACCGAATCAGAGTCGGGGAAAAGTTCACAAATGTCAATAGATATTAACTTCAAAAAAGACCAGGACACTATTTTTAAGTTCGGTCATTAATTTACCTTTTTAACCAGCTTTAGCTTTATAGCATTCAAAAACAATCGTGCCATCATATTAATGACCCTAAACGATTAAGATGCTAATATAAAGAAACTCATACATTCCTACAATATCCTTTCAGGCTGGCTGAATCAAACAGTTTTTTATTTAGTTTGTTATTAGTCGATTATCTGCTCATTCCCACACATTAATTTAATGATACCTACAAGTATGTTAAAAACATTATATTTCGATGTTAAAATGGATTGATTCAAATAACGAAGTATGTTTCATGATGTTACATAATCAATAAATTATTGAAATATATAATTGTTATTTTTAGTTGAGAAAATGCTCAATAACTGATCAACAAAACGGTGAGGATAGTTTATACATATGCATAATCATATTATATTTACTCATAGGACAAATATGTTTGAATCTGCTGCTGTTGGCTGCCTTTGCAAAAATAGCGTAAGCAAGACAGGTTCTCAATGGAAATTCATCAAAAAGTAAAATTTAAAATATCAACAGTATGTTAACGATCATTATTCAGAAATATAGCTGGGGACGCATTTTGATTTTTTTATTTATGTTTGACACGTAAGTCTAGTTCATTGAAATTATGAGTATTGTTATCATGTAAATGTATATAAATAGGACTATTCAAGAATAAAAAGTGTTTTAGCTTTTGGCATTGATTGTGTGCTAAATTATAAATTTTGTAATAGTATGCTTCTTTATCCAGCGCCTGTAATCAATGTATGTATAAGTTTTGACAGTCTTTTTAGGCTGGTTATAATGTTTCCTAATACAACAATATACATGTATTCGTTATAAGTTTTATTCATATCAGTATATGCACTCATTTATATAATTCATAGCGCTTAGTTGAAGGCGCTATATTAGAAACATAAATAAACAAATTAAAAGTTTGATAGTGTTATCAAACTTTACTCTTACTAAACAATAGCATGCCTTGTTAAATATAGGAATCGGTGGTATATTTCCAATATAATCATTAAGTCATAAGAATACTCTGCATTCATTACTTATATTGTGTTTACCATATTGTACACCAGCGATCATACAACACATCATTTGGAAAATAAAGGTAATTGCAATAAACTTTTAGACAATAGTCCTCCGACCCATATTCCCAAGTTAATTCTTCGCAATACCAATCCCATGTTTCCTTATAGGTGAATTCGATTCCGTGTAGCTCCAAATCTTTCACTTTTAAAAATTGTCTTTTCGGTGTGGACAGCAGGTTTTCCAGTGTAATTACAACTTTGTTGGCGGCTATTTCATCCTCATGAGTTAAGTTCACACATACCTTAATTGAAACAGTATAAATTAAAAATATGCAATAGTGTTTTCTATATATAAGTTGAAACATAACAAAGATTGGAATGAATATATTAGACTTTTAACTGAAAATAACATGAATTGTCTCGAAATGCATACTCACTACCAGAAAAAAAGTATCATGCATAATACGATTCTAATGTAATGTTATACCTTTGTCCAAGGTTTGTTGTTGGCGATGTAACTCTAAAAATAACAATAGTTCCAATCAATTTTATATATTGAGGTATTCACATTTGAATTGATTTAATTTGATATTATGATCCTTTTTGAAATCGCAATACAAATAAATGGTGCGGTACAAGCGTCAGAACATAATTGATTAGGAAAATATCATGAATTATAAATATAGAGAATCTTACCGTATTGGATATGTCTTTCCACCATCCTATCTCATCTATATTAATAACGTCAAGTTTTACTTTATCCACATGACGAACTGATAGACAGATGTTTTGTATGGTAATAGCAAAACCTTCAGGAACATCAATGGTTATTTCCGCTATATGGTCAATGTTACAGCGCATAGGTTTTGTTTTACCTGCCAAGAAAAAAATAGAAATTACAAAGTAAGATTCGCCTTCGTTGGTATAACATGATTCAAGATAATCGCATTTGTAAAATACAAATTTATAGATTTAAAAATAATAAGATAAGCTACAATCACAATTAAAAATTATTAATGCATTGAAATTGCAGGATTATCTTGCATATATATGAATATATCAATTGATTAATATTAAATTGAATATCTAGTTTCATTATTTGATTTTAACACCTGCCCTTAAGTGCTCCAAGCTCATTCTTACACGACGGCGATGCTGAGTATGAAAACTTATCTAATCCATGGGTCGCATTCAATGTCACAGGATAAAGGGCAGCAACTTAATTGATAAGACGAGTAATATTTATGTTTATAAAACGTCTTCGATTGAAGTTTAGCGTACTCAAATGTCAAAATTACATTTATCTGTTTCATGCAGTCAATAGATTTCATTACATATTTGATAGCAATATCAACTGTTGAATTATACTTATCTTTATTTCAATTACAGATTAGTGTACGCACATGATGCACTTACAAATGCAAGTTACGGGTAACCTCAGACTTTAATAAGGATGAGTGGGTGCCCATTTAAATACAAAGACAAAAATGAAATAACGCATCGTTTTTATAACTTACATGGGTTTTCGTTAGTTATTTGATTTCATTAAACTCAATCTCTTTTATTCACAAATTGTTGATTTACATGAACAATATTATTATACTCACCTTTACAAAACGACATAACGCAACTCAAGATGAGAGCATAAAACACATACATATGGACGTTTGCCATTTTCATATAGTATATGTTTTTGGTGTCCAAGTGAACTTAATTGTCGAAACGAAATGCTTGTTCTTTTAAATGAGTTTTCCAGCATTAAGCATTTAAACATTTAAACTATTTCTTAGAATCGTGCAGTTTTTATAATATTTATTGGTGATTAGCTGAAACTGTCAAATTAAATAATAAATAAGCAAACAACTGTGGCTTTCCCCTTTGCCAAAACAATGTATTGTGCAAGCTTGCTTGTATATCAGAAGAGTTGTAGATTTTTTCATGAACAATGCAATATTCTTAGAACTGTAGCTAGTAACAAACTGTACATCATAATTTTAATGAGGCAATATATATCATGTGAGCAGTATACAATAGGTTTCTGTGAATCTATGTCACTATGATAAACAACAATAGATGATTTAATGTTCTGATTTAATGGTATTCACGATTAACCTTTGTGAAATCACAAATCATGCTGCTAAAGTGTATTTGCTTCCAAGAAACAATGTTTTGGTTTTGAATCTGTATCTTTCTGTCTGTGTGTGCACTATATTGGAACATAGCGATTTTACATTATAAGCACTATGTTTAAAACAAATTATGTTAAGAAATGCATTTTACTACAATCAAACTAACTCTGTATTTCTCCGCCGATTCCTGATATTTAATACGAAACATAAATGGTTACATAAATTAAGCTCAAACCATATTCATTTGTCTTAGATGTTTTCGTTTGATAAAGGCAGAAAACGGTATTTCTATAAGAAATAATTCTTGTAGAGAAGGGATTATTTGTTATGTTTTAGTTATAAGAGCTACATCTAACTACATACACCAATATTGTGCATACATTTTCTAAACATACTAAAGGTGAAAACCAGTACAATACTGTTCGGAACCTTTTGTATGATTTCAATGAAGCGACTGCATATTTCAAGAAAGAATGCATCTTCATAATACTGCTTTGTAAATTTTAGATTGCAAGATTTATTTACGGACTATAATTGTTGTATATTTGTATTTTATCGTTACAAGAATAACGTTGAGTATATAAAACTGTTAAATATATTAATAGCATTGCTAATTATAAACACCATTGATGTCATTGAATTGAAATCTTTAAATTCAATGGAAATTGAAATATTTAAAAAAAGTAATATTGTAACCATAAACATAAAACACTTCTCATGAAATATTGAATGTAACATATATCAAACTAGCCATAAAAGCCTGTTTCGTTGAATTAAGAAACAAAGGAAAAGAAACAAAGACTGATTAATGGCTAGGCATAAATTTATTGCTTGGTTTTCTGCGTACAAATAATCTGTTAAATGTCAACTGCTTCCAAGAAGCACGACTTTTTAAAATCAAACTCGGCCTGTTCAAAACATCATACATGCAATAACAGCAATAAATTTATATCGATGCTAAGTACCAATGTAATATCTAAATCATTAAATTATATGTTTTTAAATCCCTAATCGAAACGAAAAGATGCTACAAAAGAAGAATGGAAATTCGTTTCGATAATAAAAGATCAATAGATTTACTTTAGGAGAAATGGTTTTCTTTCGCTATGCATTCCTGAGCAATTTTTAAAATATTACGGTAGCACTATGTGTCTTGGCCTATTTTGTCGGTTTACGGTATAAACAGTGGCAAAGTAAACTGTGGGAAATCCATATTTTACTAAATTATTTAACGGTTATTAAATTCCAAATAAATATTTTAAAATGTATCAACATAAACTGTCATTTGTGGAACATATGATTTCAGTGAATACTACAATATGCGAATAATTCATCTCGTTGTCAATCTTTCAACATATCAATTTTTGGGTCATTTATGCCCAACTTGATTACATCATTTTTTTACGAATTTTGACAAGAAAGGAGCTAAGATTAAAGATTTTGAAGACTATTTGTGAATAGATGTTAAAGTACGTGTATTAACAAAACATGATTTCAAACATTTTGCATTTGGCTTGAAATTTGTACGAGGATATGACTATAAATTGTTCTACGCTGTATTTATTCAAAAATCACTAAAGGTGTTGAAATTATTTGATTTGTTTCTTGCTGTTGTATGTGTTGTTTAATTTGTTTGGACCGTTGTTTCATGAAGGAATATTTGAACTATGGTTTATTTCAAATGCGAATTGTTATACTATGATTATATTGAAATTATAATACGTTGGATTTATTCAAATCTAAATCAACTTAAGTGTTGATTCATTTCTTGAATATTGCTGGATTATAACTGTGATTTGATTTTATAAATGAATGAGTTATTAATATCTGGATTTGCGGTTGTTTTATTGATAAGACTAATTGTTAATTTGTTTGATGATTAGCCCCTGGCGAAGATCTGATGTCACGATGTTCTGGTGATATTTCGATGTCATCCTGACGACCAACCGGTATTTTCATATCATCGAATTTTCGCTTACTCCGTCCATTCGGAACCGTCGCAGTGTTTTCGATCGAATAATCCTCATGGCTGCCATTACGTTATTTGAATCTGCGCAACATTGAGTCGTGAATCGGCGATTTGGGGTATGGGGCGCACCGGGAGCTTTGCGTACTGTACGGTTGATTATTCAAATCAATAAATTGTGTTATACAAATTTGAGTTTAATGTGAATTTGTTTGTTTACTTGAAATATTTCCCGTCAAAGGGTCATTATTGAAACATAATGGATAATCACCTGATCAGATTTTCTTTTAAAATGACAAGTCAAGTGACTAGTATACATCTTTATTTCAAATGTTTCAGAAGTAATCAATAGAAACCCTTTTTAATATGTTTGTAATAATTGTTTTCAAAATTATAAACAGCAAGCAGAAATATATAACAAACGTGATTTTCTTATCATTTTAAAACTGATAAATTTGGTATAATAATATTAAGCAGTTTTCTTCTAAAAACTATAAATTACTTAGTCCTTTAACATGAACGCTGTATCATGAGAAAAAATCAAAAATACAGTTGTTTGGTATACTTGGATCAGTTTTAAGCAATATGATGAATAAATGAACTCTTTTTGATTGTTGTTATTTTAAGATATTGAAATTGTTTATGATGTGTCCTACTGTTTTAATACTTTGTTAAATACAACAATAACATTAAGCATATCAATACAACTTTATTCGGTACGTATGGTTAGTTTTCGGTGTCAATTCGAATTCCATCAATATTTCTTTTATTTGAGCTGATTTTGTATAACAAAAGGATTTTTTAAAATGATGGACAAACCATCTTTTCTACAATGAGAAACTATTTTGAGGTCCAGAGTGTACAAGTACGCGTATACAGATATGTTGTCGGCATATAGAAATAAGTGCAATAAATTTTCCCACAGAAACCAGTGTTATATTCTGGAAGCCAATCAAGATCTTCGCACCAGTAATCATAGTGGACAAAATAACCAAATTTTGAACCTTGCAGCACTAAATCCTTTACTTTCATATAATTTCTAGTGGGTTCAGGCATTAAATTTTCCATGTGAATGACAATTTTAGTCGCAGCAATATCATCCTTAAATGTGAAGCTAACACAAACCTAAAGTACATATTTTGCTCGATGAAACATAGAATACATGATGAATGTATTATATACGATTGCAAGAATAGCCTTTAAATATATGCGATCATGTAGATTAAAATTGTTGCTGTCCAATGTGTTTTTATATTAACA
>LQRL01097696.1:0-18642 GCA_001703475.1 Hydroides elegans | reverse complement strand
AAACTAATGATAACTATGAAACAGTTTTTGTAACAAAATGTAAAATAAACTGTAATATATCTTATCTTTTCATGTAATATCTCTTATCTTACCTGTGTCCATTGCCTGTTGTTATCAATGTAGCTCTTAAAGAAGATAAGAAAATAGTTTAAATCAAACGAATATTCTTAATTTAAAGATCGTATAATTTGATATAAAACCATTATAACCAAACATTTTTGCATAGGTTCACTATTAGTTTTGTACTTGTCGACAATTATGCAAATGGCTAATTAGTTCATATAACTTTTACTTTTAATACGAATTACATCATGTTATACTATGTGCTGCTTTATTCTGGTGCAATCATTTTAATGTAAGGATAACAAAGTACTGTAAGGCTTGGTTTGAAAAAACATGTCTTTACAATTATATGTTCAATGATATTTAAACAAAAGTTTTTTTTCTGCTAAGGATTATAGTAAAACACAACAAAGTGCCAATGTATTAAGATCAGGCTGCTTGCATTTATAATTCGATAAAAAAATAGCTCTATTAGCTCGTAAAATATGTGCAGTGTCAAGATATGTGTATTCTCTAATCTTCTATATCTGCTACATGCATATAATAACGTTCATTGTTGTTTATCTGTACTAAGTGGACCGTGTACGTGATTATTACTGATATGTTTCTATGTACTAAGCAGACCGTGTACGTGCCATGTAGCATGTTCTTTGTTATGGAATCTTCTAGAATGTGTGTGAAATGGTATAAATAGGAGTCGAGATTCTGTGCTCGTCAGATGCGGATTGGTGATAATAAGAAGTAAGGAAATAATATTGGAAATAATAAAGCAAGTTGAATAGAGCGGCGTTTTATTCGGACTCACAAACAAGATGTTGTACCACGGGCGCAGTTCCACAACACCAAGGGGCAGTATTGGGCAAAACTACTCAGCTGTTTCTTTACATTTGGGGGCTCGTCCGGGATAGCTCTCTGGTGGTTTCGAAGAACGAATATCGCAAGACGCAAGAGAATACCATTCATCGCTGCTGGGTATTATTTCTGGTAGAGGGTACACCGAACGTATCGGCATGAGTGCACCGTACGAGAATTGGCTGTCGCTCGGCGAGAGACTGGGATACACCGGCGAAAAACTGGAGACATTCATCGCCAAGAAAAAACAAGAATTCCTCGACCGAGAAGAGAGGGTACGCAAACGAGAAGAGGAGAGAGAGGCCCGTGAGGCGGAGATCGACGTGAAGCGCCAAGAAATCGAAGCCAAACGCCAGGAACGTGAGGCACAGCTCAAGGCTCAACGCAGAAAAGAAGAACATGCCCTGGAGCTTGAGCGGTTACAGATGCAGGCCCAGATTCGTGCTAGTGACGCCAAACGTCACGCCGAACAGCAGGAACGTGAACGTTTGCTTCGTCAGAAAGAACTGGAACGTGCCCAGCTACGGTCTGACGTGGGTGCTCCTCTCGACGTCTCCATGCGACAAGATTCCCTGCGCTGTAGTCGACCAAAGTTATTCGACGAGGCTAAGGACGACATTGACGCGTTCATCGAGCGGTTCGAGCGCTTCCTTGCGAGTCAAGAGTGGCCGGAGGACACGTGGGCAGCCAGTCTAAGTGCCTTGCTGACAGGGAAAGGACTCGATGTCTACGCCAGCATGCCGCCAGAACAAACCAACGACTATGATGTCCTAAAGAAGGCTGTACTCCACAGGTACCAGCTTACGGCCGACGGATTCACGAACAAGTTCCGTGACGCCAAACCAGACAAAGGTGAGACGGTTTTCCAGTTTGTGGCCAGCCTGAAACGCTATCTCGGCCGATGGACAGAACTTGCTGAGGCAAACGGAAGCGTAGCTGCTATCAAGGACCTCTTCATCCGTGAGCAGCTGATCAATACCTGTTCGAAGGAGCTGGCCTTGTTCTTGAAGGAGCGTGTCCCAAAGACGATTGACGAGGCTACGCAGCTGGCTGAACAATACCTTGAGGCACATGGCGGCGCACTCAACACGCAGAGACCAGGTTCAAACCGGGGTGTACAACAGTCACAACAGTCAACTCCGAAGCAACAACAATCGTCAACAACGCGACCAGACGCCAAACCTTCCGACAAGAGCCGCAACAACACGATTTGCTTCTACTGTGAGAAGAGGGGTCATTTCGCACGCAAGTGTCGCAACAAGAAGGCAGACGAAAGGCGCGGTGCTGCAGCAATGGCGAGGGGAGTCAACGACGATGGTTTGCCCGACGACTGGAGAAAAAGAGAGTCATCTCCACAACACCAAGGGGCAGTATTGGGCAGAACTACTCAGCTGTTTCTTGACATGCAGTTGGACAAATTAAGTAATATTTAAATGTATGAAATACTCACAGTATTCCAAATGTCATCCCAGCCAAGGTACTCTATATCAAGATTGTTTATGTGAACAGTGACTTTATCAACATGTCGCACCAAAAGACACAGGCTATCTATTTCAACTACATATCCCTCAGGCATTTCCAGTGTTATCTCAGCCGCATATCTAATATCACAGCGCATTGGCTTGCTATTACCTGTTTCAATATCACAATAATCACTTTTAATTGAATTACAAACATGATATTTCATTGTACGTTTCTATCTTAATAGATCATCAATGAATGTTAAGAATTATCATCTGCAAGCATAACTAGACGTTGAATGTGTTATGCATTTAATATATAAAAAATATTTGTTGGGTCAAACCTGAAAGAGCTCCAAGTGCATTTTCACACGATTGAGAAACAGTGTATGCAAAAGTATCTAATCCATGGGTGGAGTTTAATGTTAAAGGATAGATGGCATCCCCTGTAAAGAACGGATTATAAGAATGAAATAAAGCATGCAGATATTTGAAAGTGGCACCGTAAATTAAACATGCATTCATAAATTTGTGTTTAATATCATGTAATATACATGATTTAATTGTTTACTTATACTGTCTATATCAAAACAAGGTCATACATAGATAGATAAAAAAAATAACTTACCATGAACATCACAACTGATGAAAACAAGCATACATACAACCAATAACTGACCGTTACCCGCCATTTTCACATATGTACTCAGCTTCATAAAAAAAATAGAACTAAACAGTGTGTAACAGATAGGTTATATGCATCAAATGTGTGATTTCTTGGAACTTTGAATAACACGTTATAACGAATTGCAATTAATTGTTGTTTTGTCATTGTTGCTTTAAAGCATCTGCCAGATTAATTGATTGTAAGCTATAAACATAAGAAATGTAAAATAATGTAATGACTTTACATTACTTCGAAGCAAAAAAAACACAATATCTTAAATCATAAGAAATGATGTTTTGCTTGTACTGTAAATTTCACATACAATATACATATATTTACAAGCTGCTACTTAGAATAAATTTTATGAATGGACAGAAACAATAGCTTGCTTAGATTTATCGTACGTTTCTCAAAGCACGAGGATTTTATCGCATGAACATCTGCAATAACATCTCATTGACATATTATTGCGTAAATTACATTGTTTCTACAGAACAAGAAAAATGTTGTTTTATAAGAGAGGAGTAGTGTTAAATCAATGTGATTGAACTATTTGATGATTTATCTTATTTCCTGAGTATAATCTATCAATGTCATAAAACATCGTACCAATAGCATTTTACCAGTCAATATATTTAGGAATTATGTGAAAATCATATTCATTATATTCTTGTCTCAAATTCTTCCAATTAACATATGCATTTTCTGCAGGCTTTCCAGACCTGTTCTAAGGCAATGCACATATCTACAACTTAAAATGTGAGGATAGGTTTCTAAATACACCGCTAATAAAGTGTTATTATATAACACTTTCGGGGGATTAGCAGAGAAAATATCGTGTAGCAATAATAAATTTACGCGAACAAATAAGGTGTTCACAATAATGGGTATTGGTATCATTCATAATGCCAAAGTATTTCTCACAAAGTGTTATTGTGCTCGAAATTCACGATGAATGAGTGTTAGATATATTTATGTATAAAGATACAATATCTATTTACATTTGAAATTTCGAAATTCGTAACCAACTTAAATTTGAATAAATAAGGTAAGATACTTAAAATAGTTAATGTTTCTGTCCAAAACGATGACTTGACGCTATTTGTAAATATGAATGCATTTATCCCGGTTTCCTATCATAACTTGCATTAAACTATTATATTATCAATATAGCAGCTATAGCAATGGCTATTTGTAATTATAGTTGTATAACTACATTATTAAGATCATATTACTCTTCTCCTGAATTTGAATAATTACACTCATGTTGATTTTATAATATTCTTAAGTGGAAATGTTCCAACTACTTAAAATCATATCAGTTTCTGTTGCGCACATAGTCTATTGCGAATATGAATATTAAGAATTGTTTATTGTGGTTTATAAACAATATTATGAAAAAATCAAATGCAGTTATATCATCAAGAGGATAGTATCCAACACTGTATGATATATCTATCTATTTGGTGTTGTTATTCCTTTACAGATTAGATACGACAGTTATTTTTTTTACAAATATAAGTTTTTTTTAGAACATCACCATTATCAAATTAATCATGTCGATTTAACTGTATTTATTAGTAAATATAATTTGTATCCTGCGACCTATGATTAGATCCCATTAAAATAAGTTCAAACAAATTATTTCATGAATATAATACAAATTGGCTTTTCCGTTTGTTTTATTCACCTTTGCGTTCTATCAATCAATTGAACAAAGTCGATAATGTAGATTATCAAGCGGCATATAAAAGTAATTGCAATACATTTTTAAACACGTGTCTAAATCATCATCCCAGCTGATTTCTTCACAAACGACATCAGTAAATTCCAGCCAACCAAATTTGAATCCATGCAGTTCTAAATCCTTCACTTTCATATACTTTCGCTTGAGTTTTGGAGTTTCTAAGTTCTCTAGTGTAATCAAAATTTTAGTTGCAACTATTTTTACATCGGTCGCCCAATTCACGCAAACCTGTTTTTAAATAAAATACAGAACAGTAATATGTATGGTTGACTAACAAAAAAGAAAGTCTTAATGATCTTTGTTTAATCATACACAGGTGTTTTATGAGGTCACTTATCCACATAAGTTCCCCGTGAGACGTATGATTGTAGATTGCTTATGTGTTTTAAACTAGTACGTATCAAGAATATTTTTCTAAATCTAAATTCGGGTGCTTCATAGTGATAAGTATGGTTTGTACCTGTGTCCATGGTCTGTTGTTTTCAAAGTAACTCTGCATTAACATCAGGAATGATTTTAATAATAAATACATGTTATAACACAAAAATATAAAAATACAAGAAAATAAACATTAGTACATGATAAATAAGTACAAACAGTTGATTTTTTTGTTGTTGTTTGATCATTTTTGTATGTTATAACATATTTCGAAGTTCCCCTTCTCGTTGTACTGCAACGATTAATGCTAAAATCATATCAAATTCTTTCGCAAAAGCATTGTAAAGCTATAGAAATGTGATACATGTCACGTTTTGATTAAGCTACAAACATAATAAAGAAAAAAAAATATGTATTTTCACTTACAGTATTCCATAGATCAGGACTTCCCAGCATCCAATTATCTAGATTATCAATATGAATGGTCACTTTATCCACATGACGAACCAAAAAACATATGCTTTCTATCTCAACAACGTATCCCGCAGGTACTTCAAGTGTTATCTCTGCTGGGAAATCGATATTACAGCGCATTGGTTGGTTATAACCTATAATGAAAATAACAAAATATCAAATTAGAAATATTCATGGGTGCGATATTATATGTTTAAACTTTAAAATATAGCTATTAAAATATAGCTGTTAAGACACAAGCAAATTAGAATAAATTGTGAGAACGAATTGGCAATCTTTTTTTTTTAATTTGTGTTGTTTCGAATAATGCACAGATAATTTTGATGTTTCGAGTTGTATCTTGGTTTTAAACAAGTGACATTATGCAAAAATGCCGTTTTCAATGCGTTTCCGAGAAGTCGTTCAAACAATTTAAACGTTTGGCGTGTTTCCAAACTTGAGAGGTACCATTATTTTATCTATTGTAAAAACGAAAAAAATGTCAATTTCAAATTTAATCCAACCTTTGAGTGCTCCAAGTCCATTTCTACACGCTTGAGAAAACATGTATGAAAATACATCTAATCCGTCAGTTGCGTTCAATGTTACAGGGTATATTGCTTCACCTGGTTAAATGAACATTTGATATACTTGCATACGTCGTTTACTCGCATATATAAAAATCCGTCATATCATATGAGTAATTATTACTGACAAAATTATTGAAAACAAATCTTGTAAAAATTTGGCTGATACATGTTTGTATTCCAAAACCTGAACATGAATATGATCTATTATAATTACACTGACCATTTGCATGAGCGCAGCTTAACATAAGTGCATACAAAATAAACAGGAACTCTTTTCTTGCCATTTTCATGTTTTCGATCCGTTCATATGCCTGATGAACATGCCTTAATTTTATAGAGACATGTTAAATGTATTCTGTTATTATTTAGTAGAAATTCTTAGAATGTATAAATCTATGTTACAATTGGCATGCATTGTTTTATCATCCAGTTCCTGTTTTAAGTTTCTTATTACATTTATTGTTAAAAACCATAATGGTCATAAATAAATGTACCATATGAATTATTTATACCACGAAAGCCTCTGTGTTTTGCACAATGCAATTTATTGAACAATAAAGGTTATGAATCAAAACGCATTATATTGGACTTTAAGAGAAAAACCTTTTGCCTATTAAGTTGTATTTTCTCTGAAATTCTCAAAATTACAATTAAACAGCATTTAAAAACAGGTACAAACAACAGGTATCATTGACATAATGAACGTTAGATATCTATGAGTAGATTTGGCATTTGCATTTTTTAAGCAATTAGCAACAACTATCTTGCAAATGTTAATAGCTTCTAAGAATCAATGTGTTTTTGTAGAATTTGTCTGGCGGGTATCTACTCACATGTTTTTTTTTAGGAATAGAAGGACAATTAGTATTGAATATCACAATTTAACAGAAGACGCATTTATTCATGATGTGTTTTAAGCTATTACCATGTTGACATGGTAAACAACTCTCCGAATATATTTGTTTTGCATAATCAAAATAGCAAATAAAAAGACTGACTTGTAATCTCCTCAAAAACTACAAAATAATGTATTGGGGTTTCTAAAACAGGTCATGTCGCAAACGGAACTCATCAGAAATATTACAGTAATGATCCGAATGGACAGGTGTTGCAATTCAAATAATTTGTCAGTATGTTGCAAGAGGTGCAATCAATTTTCAATGAATTTTCCGATTAATACCAGAGGACAACAAAGCGGGGTATTTGTAGTAATAATTATAATCAGTGAAATAACCAAAATATCAGCCGTTTAGCTCTGGATGTTTACTATTCATGTTCTTTCATGCTGGTTCAGGCATCCAGTGCTATAATTTAAAGATGTTTTTGGTGTAATTATCATCCCGAAATGTGTATTAGACTTTCATTTTTATTATCAACATGCTAGACTCATTGATAGAAATACATTTATAACTACGAAACGTTTTATTAAGGATTATGCGAAAGAAATTATTTTATAATCTGATTTCACATAACCTCATTTTGACATAATGACTGGTATGAAGCATTGCATACGATAGATGCTACTTGTCTTGTTACTGTCATTTTTTTGGTCTAACCATTTGAAAATAACTCACCATGTCATGACTTAATATATAAAATGCACATGAATATGTAATATGCATATGTTTGTGTGTTTTGAAATTGCATTTGCACTACTGCTTCCCTTTTTGTCATGCCTCTTTTTATTGATGATATTGTGAAATGTTGTGTCATAGCATAATTTTTATCATAATGTCATTGGGATGTTATTCTATATATTTATTTAAAGCATTTCTGAATTAGATTATTGGGATATAATGCACTGTCTCATTTATATTTAGTTTTTCTTTGTGACGTGGCTACAATTGGAGCTCGATTGGTGACGTAAAGAAAATATAAAAGTTTTTCTTATAATGGAAACGCGTTGTGAAGGCTACCTTACGCTTAACATAACGGTTGTGTTTTATATTGCAGTTGTTTAAATGTTTTGAAATGGCTAAATCGTACGTTTTATTAGATTACACTATCTTGTTATTTGAAATTTAGGCAAATGAATCGATTGAAGACTATTCAAAATCAATACCCATAAAAATATTAATTTATAAGGTTCAATTCCTTGTGCTATTTCATTAAGCTTTTATGCTTACCATAACTTTTGGAATTCAATTCAACTTTAAATACGACTATATGTAATAAAAAGAAGTAAGACATAATATATAATCCGACATAACTGGCTGATAGTGCTATCAGTACTATGCACTCAAAACTATTTCAAATTCGAAGCTGGATTTTATCACAAAGATTTGATAGATTGTGTATGTGTTTCTAAATTACTTTATCGCGGAGTGGTCAGAGTAGAAGGATTTTAATTTCAACGGATTAGCGCCGTCGAAATAATAATCTCTTATGATTAGATTTTTAGAATTTTGGTCAACCGGTTAAAACAGGTTGTATAATTATCACATCTCTTCTGCATCATAAACACGTTAGGTATCTATTCATGTATTTATTTTTTTATCGGCAGGTTGATTTGGCTAAGGACCAATATACAATTTTCATACACTGAGAACACTTTGTGATATCTATCAATTTATGTAAGTCATCAATGCGTAATTTTAATAACACCCACCTGAATTTAACCTGGTGTTTTGGGGTGTATCATATTAAAATCATAATAAATTCCATTTCAAAAACATATATATTCATCCCTAGGGCCTAACATGTATTTAATGAGTCATATGGTACAATAAAATAATCTCTACAATTTACATGCAACTTACATGCATCAGATCCGTGTTAACGTTGCTGATCGTGTCTTACCTACTCTGATCCCTCATATATTAAGATTGTACATCGGCTACGTTTGGAGTACTCATTAAGATCGTAAGTTTATGTATAGAAAAACAAGGAATAATTCACTGTTAATATTCTGTCATGATTTATTAGCTTGTTTATCTTCACATCAATTTTGACAATTCAACAATATGTATATTCATCTTTGCAGCACGTTTAAGCAGCCGCAAAGATTCAAACCCGTCAACACAAAGTTACCAGTAAGGTCCAGTTGTACACGTAAACGAATAGCGGTAGGTTGTTGGCATATAGAAATATGTGCAATATATTTTCAAGCAGTAGTCATCGGTATAAGTCGAATCGGTGGTCCAATCAATCTCCTCACAATAGTAATCAGTATGAACAAGATAACTAAATTGAGATCCGTGAAGTTCTAAGTCCTTAACCTTGATGCTATTCCACGTGGGTGTCTCCATGAGGTTTTCCAGTAGTATGACTATTTTGGTCGCAGCTACGTCCTCAATTTCCTCAGTTCTTACATCTAGGCATACCTAAATAGAAACTGTTTCAATTAAATGTTTCCAAGTAATGTGACCTATCAATGAATCGTGATTATCCTATTCTGATTACTTTCAATAATAAAGTTTTCATAATACCAAAAGAATTGTATGCTCTAATATCTTTTCATTTATGTAGTTTACAAATGTCGTGCACATGCGAATAATGTTCTTATATACACATTTACCGATTACCGGTTCCAATCATCTATATAAAACCTAGGTTTAGAGTTTTTCAACATATCATATAACGATTAAACTCTTTTTTGTCGAATGTCAGACATTTTCGTACTAAAACTTGTCACAATCAATTTAGGATAATCCAAGATACATCCATGTTTCAATCTAACAAAAAGGATATTTGTGTCGATATCATATTTTATTAACAAGTTAGGTACACAAATAGTCCGAAATAAGTTATTACTCTGCTATGCATATGGGGTGCAAAAGTGTTTAGACTCTTAAAAGTTACCTGTGTCCATTGTTTGTTGTTATCAATATACACCTGAAATATTTTATAGACGTTAATGACGTTACAACTTTCATCTTTCTATTCCAATTTTCTCTTTGTCTTAATACTGTTAATATATTGACACTGATAACTTGTATGAACATTTTCGTAACAGCATTTTTTCTGTTATACTTAATATATGAGCAACAATTATAATTAAAGCAACAGAATGCAATTAAATAGTAGTTCATTATTTTGTCAAAAAAAATATAGAAAATTATCGACAAAAACATTAACTCACCGTATCTGATCGGTCCCTCCATACATAATCAGGAATATCGATGTCAAATGTAACTTTATCCACATGACGAACTGATAGACAAAGGTTAATTATGCCAACAAGAACATTATCAGGCAGGATTATTTTAATTTTTGTGATTTTATCAATTGGACATTTCATCGGCTTGTTATTTCCTGCAATAAACATGCATGATTTAATGAATCATTATCATATATGGCATTGTTGAAAGAATTGGCAGGAAAATAACTCATTGTTAAGTAACAATCCAGAGCTTTTGTCATACAACTAAAATGTTATTTTAACGTGTATAATCATCCAGTATAAAAAAATAATATTGTTATTTTTATAAAAAGATACTCGGTGTTTGTTTTAGCATACATATCATTATTTGTTTGTTATACAAAATATACATATAGCTTTTAAAATAATAACATTGCTAAGCTAGACCTACGTATAAATTTATCATTTCCTTAAATCAAAATCGGTTTTATTTTACCATATGGCATCGTTTACGGCTAATTTATTTACATTGTGGAAAACCCTCTTTTAGTGGATGCTTACCTGCATGTGACCCAGGCTTATTTTCACAATGATTCGATACCTTGTATTTAAAGATATCCGATCCATGTGTTGCATTTAAGATAACTTGTTCGTCACTTGACAAAATCGTAACACCTTGCAAATTATAATGTATATTTTTTCAGGGAAATACAAATATGATAAGCCTATAAGTTACAGATAAAAAATCATGCAAAGTTGAGTCTCTATAAATATAAAGTTTATTTTATTTTTTAAATAGTTTCAAGCTCCCGAAGCAGAATGGAAACATGATGAGCATCTATGTAACTGAAGTAGGAGAAATTAGATACGTCAAAGTATGCTATTATTTCCTTGTTGTGTAAACATTACAAAACTGATTTAAGCAACAGGCGGAAAAATTATATTCTGTTCTATAATTACTCAATAATTATCTTAACAATATGTGTTTTTCTTTGATGAATAAGAAATGATTAGTAATTATTACGCAATACAGAAAAATATCAGTTATTTGTACTTATTGAAAATAATAAAAAAAGACAAATTGATTAACCCTGAAATATGGAACATGTTCAGTCCTTCAAATAAAATCAAAATGTATGATTGGATATGCAAATTAGGCTTCTTACCACGCACTCCAGTAATAATGGACCCTATAAACCACATCAAACGTATAATTGAATGTATCTCCATATTCTTACTTTTGAAACAATCGTTTGAGCAGATTGTGTGGTTTGACAAGAGCCTAAGACATACCTTTAAAACTCAATTAATTGTGTCATTTCGTAATATTCTTAGAAAGTTTAAAATGTTCAATAGCTATAGAACAAAGGAATTCCTTGAATGCATCAAATGTTTTGTGACCTTTTAGATAAAAAATAAATTCTTTTTATTGCTCGCTACTGTCAAATAACAGAAAGGCTTAAATCAACAGCCTATTGTTAGTGATATTTTCGAAATGAATGCGCAAAAATAAATCAGATTGAAAGATAATGATGAGCGTTGCATTCATGACAGGTCAAAGTTTTTGCTTAAGATCAATACACCTATTTTACACAAAAGGACTAATAATGCCAACACTTAGGATAATTATAGATTTTTGTCTTTCTAAGAAATACTATTTGTGTTGCTATTCTTAGATTTAACAAAAATCAGAAGCCTTTTGTCCAAGGATTGCTGGAAATTTCAAGACTACCATCTCGATATTATAGCACTTCGTTAGAAATGTCACTTACTGATTATTTCTTCGAATGCTCCGAGCCTATGTTCGAAACACTTGGAGACTATTGTCACTTCAAGATGGTTGCAATTCGGATACATTGAATATGCCCTAAAACACTTTAGAAAAATATTTTGAAATAAATATATAATTACTAAGTGCGACGTAAAATATCAACATAATGATAATGATTAACATAATATAAAACATTCGTGATATATAACAATGAATGAAAATTTTAGAAAAGATTCAAACATAATGTAATAATTAGAATAAATTGAAATAATGGTTAGACCAAAACAAAACATGAAACTATATTTTATTGCATTATCATTAAGATGTAAAGTAAATATGTATATATGTCCAATGAAACATTGATGAATCTATTGATGCCACTCATGATTGCTTAATAAATTCATATACCAATCAATGTCTTCAAGTAATTCCTCAATGTCAGGTATTACGTAAAATCTAAGACGAAAGACAAAATAAACTTTACACATGCTGTGAGACTTTATTCAATTTGCAGAAGAAGAAGAGAATCAATGTCTTCAAGTAATTCCTCAATGTCAGGTATTACGTAAAATCTAAGACGACAGACAAAATAAACTTTACACATGTTGTGAGACTTTATTCAATTTGCAGAAGAAGAAGAGAAAAAAATTATATATTTCGTCACATCCATTCATGACATTTGGTCCTTAATGACAATTATCAAATCACCAGTAAGGGCCTGTTGTACATGTGTGTGAAAACCAATATGTTGTTGGCATGTAGAAATAAGTACAATATATTTTCAAGCAGTAGTCAGATGTATAGGTGGAGTTAACAGTTGGAGTGAAAATCCAATCAATGTACTCGCAGTAATAATCATGGTGAACCCTATAACTGAATTGCGAACCATGCAATTCCAAATCCTTGATTTTAACGTATCTCCACTTTGGCTGATCCATTAGGCTCTGAAGAAATATGACCATTTTGGTCGCAGCTACATCTTCAATAGATTCTGTACTGACATCCAGACAAATCTAAACAAAAAGGTTAAATAGGATTTATTTGATTCTCTTCAAATATCATCTTTGCAATATCGATATGCGTATCCAAACGCAACAAATTTACAATCAATCTATAATAAAAAATTCACATTATCATAGCTGCATAATACAAATTATGGTCGTCCCTAAACCTTGAGACCCAATAATCAAATAAATAATTAGCAATAATCAAATATTTAAGTAGCTGAACATCACCTTTGTCCATCGTCTGTTGTTGTTAATGTACGCCTGAAACGTAAATCAGTTATCAACTGTGGTTCATATATGTTCTTTAGAACAAATTGGCTTTGTTAGTGTCCCTTTCATATAGCGAATCCCGATGTTTCTACTATACTGTATAGACATTATTTGTTCACAACAGAATGACAAACAAATTATACAATTTCTATTTACATGTAGGTGTTTAAACAAACACAATTGGCACAGCATTCGTGAAGAAAAATCGTTTATGATGCATTATTCGTGATGTGCAACATTTATATTTGATGATAAATATATGAATCCGTATTTTGAATATTTTTTCATAAAAGTTGAGTAGCTGCCATGTTGTTTACAATTGAACCATCATCTTACTGTTTCCGTTCTGTCGTTCCAAACGTAATCTGGTAAGTCGATGTCAAATCTTATTTTATCTACATGTCGCACGATTAAACAAAGCTTCTTTATGCCAACAAGTACATTATCAGGTAGTTCTATCGTGATTGTTGTGTTTTCCTGAATGGGACATCGCATCGGCTTGTTGTTTTCCGTATTTCCTACAAATAAAACGTTTAGATAATGATATAGATAATTTACTTATCATTTTATATCATTTTAATGGTGTTATATCATTGCACTGTATATGATTTGATTCATGTATTTGATTATTTACATAACAAAACAGTACTATCATGCTATTCTGTGTGTATCATTAATCATATTCATTCAATCATTTTCAGTAATGTAAACATAGGTATGCTATGTAACATCGTTATAAAACTAACAACAAATTATCGTTACTATTTGCAATGATAATATTTGAAATTCAAGGCAATACCAACAAAACTTCAGAGTTCAAGTCGGATTACCTGCAAGCGATCCAAGCCTATTTTTGCAGTGGTTAGATACTTCATATGTTATTATATCTAATCCATGTGTGGCATTTAATGTAACTTGGTCATTACTTGAGAGAATCGTTACACCTGAAATATATGTATATAAATAAATCATAATTGTATAGTAACGGGATTTCAACATTACGGTACAATAAATCAATAAAATAAATTACCCTGACTGATTCATTTCAACAGATATAATTTTGCAACGGGACTACTTGATATAATTTATATAATATATAATGTTCTTTTCATAATTCACATAAGTAGCTAAGAAAATTAGTCCAGTATATAAATATATATACATGTACATATCAACATACATATACAAGCAGCGTACCGTTCACTTCAATATTGATAAAGCTAAACAAACATGCGAAAAGTATGTGGCTCTGCATTTTCAATGCGTTTTTGTTCAAAAGATTATGTGCCTTATGTTTGTTTTGAATTTATTAAACTTTAAATTCCCATAAGTGAGTAAATTCTTAGAAAAGTTGGAATTATAAAGGTTTAAAAGAAAAAGGAAAATCTTGATTTCAAAGGAACGTTACAAGTAACCTTTCCGAAAAACAACATCAATAATTTGCATTTTAAGTAATTACGCTATGAATCATGCCTAAAAATAAACGGTTGCCACATATTATTGTGTTTATGACTTATTTGAGATTGATGGTGTTGTTTATATCTACTGTTTCCACAATGGAAACAGTACATTTATCTTTTTCCAGGCAAATATTCATTTGGTGTTTTAGGAAATATCTAGATACATTTTAATTATTGACGTGCTTTCTATTGATCAATAGATGAATTAATTTTGGACAAACATCAAAACCAATATTGTGGTTTTAGGCTTCTAAATCAATCATTTCGTTTCACACTATTATAGATTGTTGTTTTTATATAATGATATTGTGACTAATTTTACTATTACAACTTATAACGAAATTGTTTTATAAACACTTATATATTAATGATATATTAATGTACATGTAATTATGTTTCGAGGATATGTTTTATTTTATGTACATTTAAAGTTTTATTTCGCAGAGTTTATATAAATTGTTAATAAGAAATAGGTTATCCCTTACAGAAAGTAATTCTCATTGATATTTACTTGCTGTCATTTTATTTATATCCATACATATTCTTATATATTCACACAGGTGATGTTATCATTCTTTGAGTAGGTTGTATAATATTGAATTTGGTTCGACAGCTAATGCTGAATCCAGGTCATCTAATGTGTATGTGTGGAAATGTTATGCATATATATTGATATTTTCGACAAAGTCAATGTGAAAATTGAAGCACCCACCACTTTAGTATATCGAAATATCTTATTCATTACTATGTATTGTCTGCCTTCATTGTTTGCTACATGAGATTTTAAAGCCGAAAGCAATTCCAGACCAGTACCAGAATGCTCTAGTACATTTCTGGTGGATGCTGGCAATTCACCTATTTGGACTGTTTATTTGGTTATAAAAGTATAACAAACTCTTCTATGCTCAATTTTGATAATCAAAAATGAGTTATTTTCAAAAGAATATGTAGCTATTCAAGCGAACGGACAGTTGAATATAATCCTTGTTACCCAAATGACATGTTTAAAATTACTGAACCATTTACATATGAAAATATCCTGGTTTTGAAATATTTTTTTTAGTTTATTCAACCAAATATTAAAGTGAAATGTGTATAGTTCGAATTCTTAATAATTTCTACAATAGTAAACACTACGAATGAAACCCTACGATTTCCATTACATTTTGTCTAACCAACCTTAGACCATCAGGGATGTTTTCCCGGGATAGTTACTGCTACCCTAAATTCATGCATAACAACAAAGTATTGGATATCGAAATAATAAGGAAGTAAATAATATGAGGGATTTTCAATCAAGAAATAGTCATTACTACAGATATGTCATTTCAATTTACCGATGGTTATATATTCATTCATATATGTTCTAACTGAAAACACCAAAAATAAAGTAGTCACTTTGTGTTGACATAGTGAATAAATAATTTCTGTTAGCGACATTATCAAGTCATGGATACGATTATGTCCTCGTTTTAATGAATGTGAAACCCGATATTAAAGGCAAATATTAGATAAGAGCATCTATTGACGCTTACAAGTTGTATAGATTGAGGTGAGATTTTTTTCCGTTTGTTGTCCTGTATTTGTATTTTTGTATATCTATTATATGTCAACTATTTTTGTTGCAGTGCATCATTGTATACGAGCTCGTACGAGTACAAGAACGCAAATTTATTTATTTACATTTTGTTAACGAGTACTTTAGACTATGTGTGTATACCCGTACATTAATTTAAAGTTAATTCTAGTCGTAAGCTAAAATTCAATTTAAATTCAACTGTGTGTTCCAATAATATGTACGAGTAATGATAATCAAAATTTAAAAAATGTACTTATGATTATGCAGGACATCAGCTATTCACCATGACTGAATCTGGGGAGATATGTCTCATTTACTACAGCACTGACGGGGAGGAATGGGCAACATATGTGAAAACCGAATTAGAATCACTAGGCATAACGATACATAACATCGACTTCCAGCAGGAGCAAGGCGAACCTACATCAGACTCCGTTGGACACATTGCTAATGCTGTCATGTCACTCGTTATTCTTACGCCTCAGTTCATGGATTTACTTGCACAAGGAAAAACGCTTCATGCCTTAGCTCCAAATCCCAAAACCAACTTTATACTATTGCTTGGGGAATCAAAAGAAAGTTTCGATGACATGAACCTTTCAACATGTTTCCCCGAATATAATGAAGATAAATGGCGGGTGTTTGAGTATTCAGACTGGAAATCCATTGAAGTGGAAATAAGCAAGCGTTACGAAGAGTGCATCAGTGCAGTAGAGGAACCAGTTGTTGAACCTGAAAGGCCAATGAAAGACAAATCAAAGAAAAAGAAAAATGAATTGACGCTTTATCCAGATAAAATCAGATGTGAGGTATGTGGTTTATTTTTAAATGAAAGTTATTTTTAAATGACTTTATATCATTCATCAAATAATAAAACAGATAAAACGGCATCTTTACTTCTAAATTCAAGTTTTTATTGTTAAAAGCTATTTGTAAATCCTAAATCAGTTAATCTGTAAAATTCAAGTTAAAATAAGCCAATTTATTTTGGAATGTATAAAACGACAATGATAAAACGTCCAAGTAATATATGTAGACGCCATCCACTTGATGCAAAGACAAAGGAATCTTAAATGTATTTCCCCCAATCTATGTATATCGTTCAAAATTCCCCGCACTCAGCCTGTGGTTATATGTTGCTTACGCAATTAGATACTTTCATTGAATTAATTGATATTAGATCCTTTCATTTAAGTTATATTACGCAGAATGGCACACTTAAATGCTTTTCAAATAACAAAGCAAGGTCAATGCTTTACCTATCACAATTTATGTATTTGTGATTCATCAAGGAAGTTTATTATATAGCGATATATTTTTTAAGCTTGCACCTGAATCAGAGATTATATATTTTCAAAATAATGAACAATTCCTTTTCTAAAGCCTCAACGAAATGCGACTTTTTATCTAAATTTGAATTTTAGGCACCCAAACCCAATTTTCGGTACAAGGACGTCTATGGTTAAAAAATGGGGTCGAGCCTGGTAGATGTGTGCACAGGAATTGGCTCAGTCCTATACCAGAGAAGTTTAATTTAAAAAATTCATTTAAAAAAACTTCAATTAATTCACATGTTTTGTTATATATATATTTTTTTTTTATTTTTTCGTATACGTTGCAGGACCAGACGGAGATGCTCATGGTATTTCGAGATGAAGTCAAACACAGTTCCATCGAGGTCTTGGTCGAAAGTCTAACGAACCACGATGAAATCGTCCATATCAAAGAAGTCACTCGTCTCAACCCGTACACATTCAAGTTTAAAGTCATTGGTATGTCTCTATGGTTACTACAACATATAAATTGTACCCATGAACGCAAGTTTTATGCGTTGACTCTATATCTGTCCTGGATATCAGAAAGGACAGTTATATCCATAAACAACAGCTGTTCTGATTTCGTTAATTTATGAAGGCGAGGTATATTTATCCCCCGTGAAAACGAGGGGATATAGGGTTGAGCTTGTCCGTCTGTCTGTCCGTCTGTCCGTCTGTCTGTCCGTCCGTCCGTCTGTCTGTCTGTCTGTCTGTCCCGTTTGATATAGGGTACTTTGTCCACGCGAGTTGGGTATGAAGGAGTTGAGCTAGAGCTTTCAAATTTTATACACGTATAAACCAAGGTCTGAAGTCGTGCCTCGTCAAGGTTTTATCTCGATCGGGTGAATATTGTCGATTCTGGAGCACTTTAAAATTTGTCAATTTTAAACAAATTCTCAGATGCCAAGCACTGTGTGCACGCGAGTTTGGTCTGAATCAATTAAGCTA
>LQRL01097691.1:0-15073 GCA_001703475.1 Hydroides elegans | reverse complement strand
AAATTTAGGAGCGACATCGATGGGATTCGAACCTGGGTTGCAACACATTAAAATTGCTGTCACGCACCTTAACCACTAGGCCATAGGAATAATGATATATATTGGTCCTTTTAAATAACAGTTATAATTAAAAAATCAATAATTGGTAAAACAATGCAACATGCTAGTGAAATGCCATTGAGTACCCGTATAAGATAAATCGATATCAAAATGAGTATGATTGTGCTCAAGTTTAATTACAATCGGGAAAAAGTAGTCACCGATGAATTCATCAGATTCATTAGTTATTTTGTTCATAAGTTTTTTTCTCGATTATTTTTAAAGAAATGTAACATTAATACAATTGTACAAGCATTGTCAATTTGAAGTTGGTATAATTTATTTCAAAAGAAAATAGCGTGTATATGAAGTCGAAGTGGACAAATGTGTGTACCTCTTAAATCAATAATAATAGTAATCACATTGTTTTAGCGGGCGTTAATGAAATTTGAGTCCCTCAGTTTTCATTTGAAGCCCTTTTTTATCATTTGAATCCCTCACATAACATTTGAGTCCCTCGCAAGCTCGGGCCTCAAATGATATGGAGCGGGCTTCAAATGATAAAATGCGGGCTTCAAATGAAAACGTCGGGCCTCAAATATCATTAACGCCCGCTAAAACAACGTGATTGGTATATTAAAGGACCAGATTACATGTAGGCTTATTAACACTTAATTATTCGATCAATTTAACTTTATTTTGTATTGAACAACTCTTTGATGTGTATGCATAGGAAAAACTGTTTCTATTCAAGCTTCCAATGTGGCCAGGTCCAAAGTTGCTTGCTGGAAATGATAGTCCGGATATTTCTTGATGAGCCATCACATGACATCAAAAGAGATATGGCTACATAAAGCATATTATAAGGAAAAGACATAGAAGCACAGAAAGAAAAAAAACACTTTTTTTGATAACCGATAATTTTGTAAAACATTAATTTTTAAAATTTTTATATACAACTTACGAAAAGTGCAATTATCACAATCCCGTTAAAATAATGATGCATTTTATTCATAAACCCACCTTATCTAATGGCGCATCTTGGCTTAAAAATAAATCTCGTGTATGGAAAATAACATGAGTATTCTCAAAAGTCATAAATGATACCAATTAAATAGACTTGTTTAAATTATGTACATGTTTCATCGTTTGCTATGAATAGAAAATAACCCTGTTAAGGGCCAACATCATTTCAAGCCTCACTGATTTGAAGAGACAAATTCTCATAAGAGGCTTCCCGGACAGAAAAGTGCAATAAAGTCAAATTTTAAATATAGGGCCAACCATTTATCACATGACTCCAGTATTCTCTCAAGAGAAAGCGTAAAAGTAGATGTCGTCAAATGGAACATGTTTAACACTTACCTTTACAGCGGCATATCTCTTTGAAACAATGTCACCCCATGCGTGACATCATTGTCATAATGAAAATAATTCAAAAAATAACCCAATGGTTCATGGTTTGTTTTCTTTTATCCTGAGTTGTTCGGATTAAAAGGAGTCTTGTACCATTCTCAAGGGATTAGCAATTGCCTATGCTGACGGACCTAGTTCATTTTATGAGTAAGACCCCTTGGACGATTCCAGCCCTTATCCCTTAACTCAAATTGCTTTTCAGACATTGAATTTGAAGAATTAAAGCTCTTGACGCGTGTTGCGTTTTATAAAACAATGCGCATTTGTGCATTTTCTATAACGAAAACTTAGTATGGCGAGCCGTGGCGGAGAGGGCGTCCCGTGTTTACATACTAAAAACTAATTTTATGACACCTTTATAAGAGATACTACTTGAGTAATTCAGTAATATAAACGCATTGTTAAGAAATTTATGGCGTCATTCCAAAATGAAGGGAACCCTACGAGAATTTTTTTAACAGTTGCGAAATCACCATAAAACAACATTACAATTACAAAATTACGGCTTTTGAATATAAATATTCTGCAAAAGGTTGTCATCAATTCCAAGCCGGGCATTTGGTTGTTTTCTAAAACCATTTTGCCAAAATTGAAATGTGGAATATAACTAAATACCCTATCATACATTGTAAAAAAAAGTTTATTATTCGATTGCAAACAAGTAATATAGATTTCGATGTAATTATTACAAACATTTATTACACAAACAAAGACATTATCAAAAAGAGGTGTTTCTCAAACTACTCAAATCCCTACTATAAAAAAAATAATTCTTTAACAATTCCGAGCGAGCTGGAATGGAGCGAGCTTGTGTTTGAGAACAGTTCGTGAGGTTCTCTCTTAAAATAGCCCTGAACATTTCATCAAAGCTAAGCTGTCATGATGAAGTATTCTACCGTTACCAAAATGAGTTAGGTCTTAAAAGGATCACAACAGTGTAACACGAGGCATTCTTGTATTTTTACTATATTACATATAAAAAGTACATTCACATTCATACATACATAGACTATACATATACATTACTGAACAAGATCATAGCACCACAAAAATACTTCTAATGTATTTTAAGCAAAACAACAATTTTCATCGACTTTCATTAAAAAACTATTTTAATAGTGCTATTATGGCTAATTATTTGATAGATATTTGCAGCTAGATTTCACAAGTGTCTTATAATAATTCCTTTTTGCAGAGAAAGTTTTTTTTTCAAATAGAGTTTTTCTCGTTTATAATACATATAAATATTGATTTTACTATTAATTCAATAAAAAATGTTTCTCTTTACCATTCGTTTCTCATATATACATTTCAAAGACAACACACAATAAATTTACCGCCTTATCATACATTCCAAATGGGAACTCGCCTCCTCCTCCTAATCCTTGAAATGTCACAAAGTTTAACGCTGAATAAAACGTTTTTAACCACATCTTTGTTGTCTGGCATTCAATCAAAGCATAAAGCTACAAAATGCATTATATTACAAAATGCATTGAAGCCTACGTTGCCATTATGAAACTCTTTTGACATTGCAACTTTGACGTGGTAACATGCAATGAATTTCGGCACCCTACTTCGGAATGGGTTCTGGTGAATGGTCATTTTGAACCTTAATTTAGCACTATACAAATCAGTCGGAAAACTCGAATGAGAATGGGAATCATTGTCAAATGTATAATTATACATAACTGTTAATTAATATTTATAAGCAAACTTGTTAAGTCGTTTGATTCAGCGTATTCTCTTTCTAAAACTTTGCACTTTGATTTGTTTACGTACAAATTATACAACTGCATTATTACATATCATATCTATTAAAGGTGACGATGGGAATAGCGTGCACGTAAGTGTTTCAATAAACACAATCAAAGGTAACCTAAATGCACATCGCATGAGCCATTTCTTTATTAATAATCTCTAACCTTTCATTAAAATGTTAATTTTCGTACAAGTAATCAAAAACAAAACAAAACCAATAACACATTGACAAATAACATGATAAATGGAAGGATTATTCACATAGAGTAGTCCAAATCAATTGTGCAATGATCATACCATAAAAAAAGTCGCATATAAATATGGTTTGAATTATTATGCATTGGCATGAGGATGGCCCAATTCAACTGCTCGGTTTGACCCATAAGCATTACTAAATTATCTCATGACACAGCAAAACAAGAGCGCCTCAAGGGATGATTCAATAAAGTTTGCTCGTCTTAAAAATGACTCTCTACAAACATTGACAAATGTGGTTTTGATGAAAAAATTGAGAAGAAGCTTTTTTCAATAAATCAATGTGACAAATCCTATTTAAAATGTTTTTTTAAGGTCATAACATTGAATCGTAGACGTTTCTTTTGAACAAGATCATTCATATAATGTACCTCATGATGTATGAAGTTAGCCTAGCTGAATGAACAAAATAAGTTAAGTGATTTATTTAACTAAAAGAAAAATATTTTTGCATACTTTTGCATGACATTATAAAAGCAAATAATGTGATATGTCCATGTTTTTGAAATCATTTCATATTCAAGTATACATGTTTCATCTTATAACATTAACCGTACATGACATGCCGTTTTATTACGTATACTTAGTCCATTTATGAACACTTTTATTAGCTCATATTAGGTATTTGGGTGGGCTTAACTTCGTCATAATCTGTGGTCTGGTAAAAGGCATCGATATAAAGGACAAACATTTAGCCGTGCCCTTAGATTTACTTCATAAATGATAAGTTGTATTGCTTCATTATGATTTTGATGCTCTTTACAGACTCAATGATCGAATTCAAAATAAAATAAGCTGTTTTAGGGCCTGATCACACGGGGCGCGTTTTAGAGAGTTTATATTCTTGCAATGTATTCCTAATGAAAAAATAAATTCGTAACAAAACCGCCTTTACGTAAAGATATTTTAATGCGCTGTTAATCACAGTAAATTAGGATATAAAAGCTGGAAAAATCTTCATGTGTGGCCAGGTTCTAACGTGAGGCAAATGTTAAGGACGTTTGTTCTTTTCTGCAGCAAAGTAGATCTTGACTACGCTTCGGAACTGACGGAGGACCATTACAATTCTGTAGGCGTTCACATCTCATACTCATTGAGGAGAGCCACAAACGCACGACTGAACATCAGACTGCAACTTGACTTGATGTTTTCAATGCAATTAATACTTTAAATAGACTGTTATAAGTGTGAATATTATGATCATATATGATGTTTTTATCCGACACCTTCCATATACTAACTTTAAACCTTTTTTCGCTATAAGTTACGACACATTTTATCATACACTTGAAAGGGCATATAACCGTAAAAACCTTGATAATCATGATTTTGTAAATTTACAGGCACATGTCTTTGAAACAATACCACACCTTGTCTGTCATTTTTGTTATAATGAAACTTGTAATATAAAAATAACCCAATGGTCCCTAGGTGATAGTTTTCTTGTGAAGTTTGGATTAAAAATATTCTTGTACCACTCTCATGGGATTTACGATTGCTTATGTTAACAGAACCTAGTGCATGTTATGAGAAAAGGTCCAACCACACTGAACGCTTTATCTGGCCTTTTCCCCTAAATTGTTTTTCAAAGTTTTGGATTTGAAAAATAAAAAAAGGGCACGATTGTGAGATATCAAAGTTTGGGGAGCTATAGCGAAAACAGGAAACCCGTATTGCTAGACTTAAACCTAAATTTATGACACCTTCTAAAGATATACTGCTTGGGTTATTTAGTAATTTACACGCATTGTCAAGAAATTGATTGCGTCATTCTAAAATGACCCTGAACTTTTCGTCTGGTTCAAGCCGTCATGATAAAGTACCGTTACCAAAATAAGTTGGGTGTTTTAGCGATCGCCACTTTTAATCAACGGGTATGAAGTGGGTCGTTGATTTTGAATTAAGTAAGTTCCAAAAGAAATGTTACAAAATGCATTTCATTTTGACACCTATGTTGCACGGTAGGTGCAGAAATAACCGTGCACTCTTTGTCAGAGCTAAGTTGTTATGATGAAGTACTGTTATCAAAATAAGTTATATCTTATAGGGAACAACATCGTGTAACACGGGCATGGTGTGTGTCGGTGGTTTTGCGTTAATAGAGTTCTCAAAAAATGTTAAAAATGCATTTTTATTCGAAATCAACGATGCTATTATCAACCTTATTGACATTTGGCTTTATTCGGCAATATATTGCGATACCCTTCATTTCATGTAGCCGCTAGAATTTATTTATATTTTAGAGGGTTCTGATTCATTATGTTAACAAATACATACTTCATACATATATATTTAAACTCTTCAATTGGAATATTCAAAATTATAGATTGTAAATATTATCATTACGCATAAGTACATAGCTATTAATATGTTTGTCACAATCCTGTGTTTTGATAACATCTATAAAATGTTTTGAAATTAGTTTTAATCAATTTCAATTTTGATTAATGTCTTAGATTGGAATGTTCAAAATCAACGATTGTCAATATCATCATTACTCATTTATACATAGCTATTAGTATATTTATGTCAAAATCATATGTTTTGGTAACATCATACTTTTTTAAAAATTTTGCGTGATCCTTTAAAAAAAATAGGTATGTCACACAGGTCACTGAACTCTAATAAGTTCATAAAATATATTGATGCAGTATTACAACAAGTCGCCGTATATATTGCTTATAAACAACTTAATATCATTGTGTTTTTGATAATTTTACTCTTGAAATGTATTTGATCATATAACGATGACACGTCATCACAAATATCACTAACCTCGTAAAACAGCTGTCGCATTCTGTTACGTAAGTAATGTGGAGTAATTGAGAAGAATGATAAATAATGTGTGTAATGATTATATAATCATTGCTTTTGAAAAATAAAGCGAAATTTCAAAGACTAAACTATTTGAAAATAAAACCATTAGACAATTGCAATATTGTCTGATTTGACTTCTTTCGGAGCAAACACAAATCAAACCAATCTAACTGTGAGGATTTTGCAAGCAACTTTTCTCTTTTCACTCATCATGCTTATTAAAGTCATTTTATATAGCAGTATTTCATTCTAGCGATGTCACAACACATATATCAAGTTCTTTGCTTTCAACCCTTTACTAAGAAAAACCATACAGCTGATTTACTTTGCTTTTTTGCTTAATGAGTAATGGGCAGCTGCTCCGTTATACTGCAAATCTAACTCTAGTGCCCTACTGTAATGGTATGGACTACACAGTTATTGCTATCCCGAATGAGGAGGCAACCTGCGTGATACTACGCGTGAAGAGAGTGAACTTGTTAAGATCGGTGACATTCCTTGATTATATGGCGAATATGTGCTTTAATTTTATATTTTTCGCCGTTATTGCTTTCACTTTTTAAAATTAATATTTATAATGCAATTCACCGTTACATATAAATTGTTATTTTATCAGTTACATGATAATACCAAACCTATAATCGAATAAGCTATGGGAACGAACATTTCGATATATTTTGATGCTCATTATTGAATATTGAAGTGATAAACTTACTAATCGAATGTATTATAACTAACAATGGTAAAAGCGTACATATAAGCGCTTCAATCAACATATAAAAATAAGTATCTCATAGCAATGACGCGTCATCAAATATGTTACTAACTTCGTAAAACAGCAGTCGCATTCATCTACATACGTGATATTGAGCATTTGAGAAGAATAATAAATAATGTGTGTACTGATAATATTATCATTGCTTATGGAAAATAAAGCGACATTTCAAAGACTAAACCTACGTGATAATTGAAATTATACCGATTAAACCATTCCAATATTGCCTGATTTGACCTATTTCGGAGCAAACACAAATCAATTCAATCTCACTATGGGGATTTTGCAAGCAACTTTTCTCTTATTACACATCATGCTTTTTCAAGTTAATACTATATCAACATTTTATTTCAGCGATGTAGCAAGACAGATATCAAGTTATATGCTTTCAACCCTTTGCTACAAAACTCCATATAGCTGATTTTTGCCTAATAATTAATGTTCAGCTACTCTGCTATACTGCAAAATTAACCTTAGTGCCCTATTGTAATGGAATGAGCTATCAAGTTATGGCTACACCTAAAGCGGAGGCAACCTGCGTGATGCTACGCGTGAAGAGAGTAAACTTGTTAAGATCGGTGACATTCCTTGATTATATGGCGAATACGTGCTTTAATGTTAGATTTGTCACCGTTAGTACTTTCACTTTTCAAAATTTAATATTTATAATGAAATTCACCGCTACATATAAATTGTTATTTGTGTCAGTTACATGATAATACCATACCTATAATCAAATAAGCTATGGAAACGAACATTTCGATATATTTTGATCTTCATTATTATATATTGAACTGTTAAACATACTAATCGAATGTATTATAGCTAACGATGGTAAACGTGTACGCGTAAGCGTTTCAATCAGCAATCAGCAATTAAAAAATAAACACTATCATTCTATCGAACATAAGCATGTGTTTTTAATATGTTAATTATATCCAAACTGGTATCGAACAATTACATGTTATTTTAATTCACAATGAGTATTGTTTCAAATCATTGAATCCTTATTAACTGAGCGTACCTATAATAAAAACAAGGCGGTGTTGGATGGATTTATGTTATAAAAAAATAAGTGCAATGTTTATCTTACATATAAACTCCTTTACAACATATATCCAAATTTGATTTGCGTGGATGATTATGCATTGGCATGAGGATGGCAAAATTCAACAGCTCGATGTTGACCCCAAATATTTCTTGATTATTCTTTAGTTCGGTATGGAAGGCACCAGATGATTTTTTCCCAAGAAAATGTGCTCTAATTGCATTGTAAATATAAATTAGTAAAACTTTGTCCTGCAGATAATAGACATTGCAGATTACCTCTTTCGTCAAATAATTCAACAAATAATTATTAAGATGTATTCAGAATCATAAATATACAAATGACAAATTCAATAGTAAATCAATAATTATAACAATAGTTGAAACTATAGGTGCAGCTCTTTTTCTTTAATTACATTTCTCTGTGATGTTTATTGATTCGTGCTAAAATATATACTTTTAAAAAATATGTTAGTTATCTACCATCATATTTGTGTACCTAAAATGTATATAGACACGCCGTCTTACATGTATTCTTGTAATATTGTTCTTACGTGATATGTCGTTTTAGACCGTATGCCTTGCCAATTATATTAAATTACTCTGCGTATATGCATGGGCTTTACTCCCTCTTAAACTTTGGTCTGGAACAAGGCATCGATAGAACTTGAGGACCTGATTTCTAGCAGACCCTCCTTGTCATTTGTGTCAAGCTGAATTGTAACTTTTGATTTGACGCTCCGTTTTGCGAATCCCAAGCGAAGTGATGAACCTTTGATGAAAATCAAATAATATCATGTCACTTTTCTAATAACTCACTTAGATGTGTTCGATGTAGATAGCGACACATCTTTGCTAAATCGGAAAGGGTATATTTACATTTTAAAAATGTCAAATCAATATTTTCTTCAGCACCTCATTCACGATTCAATATTATGTAGATTGTTATTGCAATGTTTTTGCAGAGATTTCGTTTTCTAGTTTAAGTTTAAATAACACACAGATGCATATTGGTTTGAATTTATTTATATAAACTTATTTATTTGTCACAGTTTATATATTACTACCAGCGATTGTTGAATATTTAATATATATTCATAAAAGTGATATAATATACCTGATTTAAAAGTCGACTGGACAACTAGAATTTCGATTGAGATTCGTAAAAATCGAGTTCATATCGCAATAAATCGATATAATAGAATATATTTTTCTTCGGTTCATATATTGCTAATATGCAGTCATCTTTGAAGGGTTACTGACAATTTGCTGCTTCATATCCCTAAGCTTCAAAAGGCCCATTCAATTACACCAAAGACTCGCTTAGCCATTGAAATGTGAATCCAATGATATATCGAAGGTCTTTATAAAATATGCATAGCGACTGGCTACATTGAAAGCTTCATGGTTTCTGTTCATACCATAGCACATAATTTCTAATCAATTCTTTAATTTTGTGAATTGGTAAATTATATGATTAATTGAGCAGAATAACCTGTAAGAGTAAGATATCTTAGCTTTCTATCAAAAGCTAAGATTTTACAGGTAATTTCGAATTTACGCAAAATACCTTAAGTAACAAACTGCTGCTAATTTTACATCTGGTAAAAAATAAACGATGTAAAGAGCACAAATAAACAAAAAGTTTCACTCGCGAATAAGAAAAGTATTTGATACAAATATAATCGAATAAGACGATCGTCGAATGACCCCGGTGGGCTTGTCATAAATGCCCTTTTTCTGAGCTATTAGACCCGACGCAATGAAACCAAATAAAATAAATTTCTCTTATTTTATTTATATAAACTAAATTCAACAACAAATATACATGTATACGCTAGATCGAAACCCTCACTATCCCCGAAAGTATTGCTTACAACCGACGATAGCCGATCGCGCGAATAACGATCGCACGAATCGCAAATCTCCCGGCGCGCTAACTACGCCAAATCGCCGATTCAAAACCATGCGACTAATACAACGCACAAATCGCAAAACTCCCGGCGCGCTCACTACGCCAATCGCGACTCAATGTCGCCCGATTCCGATAACATAACCGCATTTCCGAGTTCTGTATCTTTGTAGCTTCGATATCATATCGAAGGGCTCGCTTTCCAAAAGCGACTACGAAACGCAAACGGCTCCATCAAGCGGTAGTACGAACCTGTGCCCTTGCTTCGGACACCTCGCGTCGGCGTCTCCCGTCGGACAGCTCACGTCTGACTCCATGTCGACTTCTGTCGTCGTTCAACCGGGGCTATATTTAAACAAATCAACAATCCTTAATTTCACTTAATAGAAACAAATCAGAGTTCCAAGCATTATTCATATAACGAATCAATACTTTTATCATAAAGACTTCTCATTATTTAAACAAGAGCAAAAGTCCATAATTTTATGAAATTCATAACAAAATTATTCACGTTCTAAATCGAGCATAGCTCACTTATTCCTTTATCAAATTACGGCCCAAAAGAAATTACAGATCACAGGCCAACAAGGAACAAATCAATAATTTCAACACATCAATTTATAGACTTTTACATGAATAAATCGTAAACAAAATTACTGCAAAGCCCTCGTACATATCACATGCCAAAAGACACAATGGTTTACATCGAAATTTGTAAATAAACGTACCTGAACATCGGTATAAAAAACTGTCTTAACTATCCGGGCCAAAGCCCCCAAGGCACACGTGTATTCTTCACACGACTACATATTATTTTCTTGGCTCCTGCCTTGTCAAAATCTGATTTAAAATGACATATTTCAATATGAGCTTAAGCGGCCCTCCATTTCCGCAGGTGGACTTTTTAACCTCGGAGCGAAAAATTCACAAATTGCAGTTTCCACTCAAATACAATGTTTCACAAATCACAGCTCATTTTATTACATTTGCCAATATTTATTTCGATTTTAACAACTTTTTAATTATTTAACAAATTTAAATTTCTCACTGTTTACTTCATACCGTAAACCGGTAAAATATGTCGCGCAAATAAGCGTTACCGTAAAAGTATTAAAATTCGCCCGGGACTGTATAGCGACAAAAATCCTTTTTCCTACACACGCCCCCTGTAAGATTTTACTCCCAGAAAAATCTAAGGAAACTATTGCCACTGCACTACTATTTACGTTCCAAATAATCATTAATGTATTAATGTTATTTTTATACAGAATCATCCCAAATTATATCTATATCATATAATTTTTATTTAAACCTGACCCATAAACGCTCGGGTCAAATTAAAAGTCATATATATATATATATATGTGTGTGTGTATTGTGTAAGGATTTATTTGTATGTAAAGGTCAAAACCAAGAAGTATTTCTGTTGACTATCAATTGATGACCGCGCCCCAGTCACACATATTGCCTGAACTGCGAAACACTCACTCGCCACAACTGCAAAACAGACTCATCCCATCTTTGTAACACCTTCCGCATGAACTGCAAATCAGCACACAACTCGCCAAAATGTAAAATATATCAGCTCGCGTTAGGCGACACCAATAACAACCAGCTCGCCTAACTCGCGACACTGTTAACTGCTATGCCACCTTACGTGTAACACTATAACCAACTAGCTCACCTAACTCGCGAACTGCAAAACTGCCAGCTCGCATAACTTGCGAACTGCAAAACTGCCAGCTCGCCTGACTCGCGAACTGCAAAACTACCAGCTCGCCTGACTCGCGAACTGCAAGGCTGCCAGCTCGCCCAAATCGCGACATTAAAAACTGAAAAAAAATGACCAGCTCGCCTGACACGCGACACTGAAAACTGAAAAAAACAGCTCGCCTGACTGGCGACACTGAAAACTGAAAAATGACCAGCTCGCCGAACTCGCGAACTGCAAAACTAATTTCGCCACCTGCGAAACTAACCAATAGATAAAATACACCTGCTGATCAACCAGACTGCTAGACAAACAGTTACCAGGCCATCTCAGCTTTTTGAAACCGATCTGCCAACACTTTGAATTGTGTTGAGAGCATAAATCTGCTTAACCAAGATACCTTAATGGTAATCCTGAACCGTACTTTCGTACCCCAGCTCGCCTATCCGCGACACTGAATTAAAGTGAACACCGGTCCGCACTAGCTATACGAACCTGAAACACCGGAACACCCCAGCCCGCTACCTGCAACACCGGAACACATTTAACCGTGCTCCTGAAACACCGGATTGCTCTTAACCACAATCCTGAAACCACAGAGTTGCTCTTAACCACAACTTGCAAACACCAGGAAGCCTTTCATTAACTTCCCTGAACACCAGATAGCAAAGCACAGCATTCCTGAACACCAAAACTGCCTTTTATCAACAATCCTGAACCATCAGCATCAACAAAGACTGGACATGTAACTCCGTTTTATCACAGTAACTGATATTTCTCGGTATACACCAACACGCAAACGCGCAACTGCTTATATAAGCATATTATTTAACCAAGAATCAATCTTGACCCGACACCCTTGTGTCGTCAATCTTCCCTTCTCCAACCACTCAAAGTAACTTAAATATACAGAAAGAAAATTAAACTATATACAAGATAACCGACATTCAGCCCCTAAAGAAATCCACTGACTTTTCTTTACTGGACAAATAGCCCCGTTGACTTCTCCTGCCATAGACAAGTAAACTCAAGACAAAACTTTGATAACCTGAAGAATAGTTGGTAAAAAGACAAAAGAAAGCAAACCAAAATAGAATACAAACTGTTACAAAGTTTCAATGATCGTCTAGTCAAATTTTTTTTATAAGATAACTGAATAAACTACAGAATAAATACGGGATCCACCATAGCCAAATTGATTATAAAGAGGTACGCATTGTACAGCTGCACCGAAATTCTAGGTAATGTAAAAGGAAAATACATTTAAAAAACAATAAATATTACCGTAGCTGTATTCTATAAAGAATAGAAATATAGTTTAAGTAGAGTTTACAAGGGAACCAGCGACACTTACGGACTATTCTATTAAAAACTATAAAGTAACTAGAAAAACTAGAAAGGAAAAGGAAAGGATAATATTTTTGAATTATTCACAATTTCGACCGATTGTCTATTAACAGATGTTAAAACTTTTTAAAACCACTAAAGCAAAAGCAGACGACAACTCTGATATAAATCAAGACGTATCAAGGACGTAGCAAAAAATAATCATTGCCTATTTAAATTAAAAGGAAACATAAAATTCAATGGAACACCGTCCTTCCACGCGACACTGGGAAACACGTATTTAAAGAAAATAAGTATTGACTGGAATCAAAACTAGAAAAAAAGAATAATAGCTTAAAAGACGAAGTACCAAACGAGACACGCGGTGTCCTTAGTCACTGGTTTTCTAGTTGAATATTTTGAACAAAGTTGTTTTTTCTATATTGAAAAAAAAAGAAGTAGAAGTACACAAGAATACACTGAAATCAAACGAAACACATTAGAAGAAAGATAGTGAGGGTTACAAGTGATCTAGCTGCACTAATTTACGATTAATATATGTTTTTTAATATGAAGAAATATAAAAACATGAAAAATAAGTATAAAAAGAGAGAAGCACTTATTTATTATTAATGATGTAATATGATATTAAAAAGTGGCCATGGTGTTAGACAGATAAAACTGGTTATATAATTTTGCCGGGGTCATAGTCTAGAACATTGAAAAATGTAGGCATGATTAGCGTGTGGTGACTTGTACCAGGTTAGCCAATAGGAGAGCAGACTTTAGACACACACTTATAAGAACAACAAGCAATATTTACGGTTTAAATGCCGATCTAACGCAAATTCCATAAAGAGGTCTAATACAACAATATTGAATTTATATAATTAAACATCAACCAACTTATTTAAACGCTTGATAATATTTATATAATAACTCTTGAATGTAAGGTTCTTTTTTAATACCAAAAAATGAACGGATAGACAAAAATACATTTTAAAGGTATAGGAAAACACTTGCGAAGCAACCAAAAAAAACAAATAAAAATAAAAGCGCAAGTGGTGCCACGATTTCAAAGTAACGAATGAGCTAAACAACGTCGTAGAAAACTGAGAAACTTTAAATTTCATATTAAATCATTATTATTTATATTATTTATTATTATAAATAATAAAAAAAAACAAAATACTTTGTCACCTGTCGATTACACTTTAAGTACTTTTAGACATAGGAATCTATTAATTAGAATCCAATGTGTAAAGAAATGAAATACATTAACCAGGACAAAACCAAACAATTTAGCATGAAAAAAAACACTAATTCTATAATAATCAAGATGAATAAGACTGCAAAGCGGCGACATTGAAATTATTGAAGTCTGAAGTAATTTATAACATTAAATTAAAGGGGTAAGTTAAACCCGCGACGCCACAAAATAAAATAGAGTCTACTACATTCTAGAATCTAGTTGCACATTTCGACCAAGGCGAATGAACAACATTTTAATTCCGATATTATTTGAGTCGATTAAGATTCTATCAAAACACGCACAGGGTCAAGATATTTTCACTTACGATAAGAATGATTCGACATTGTTTTATTTGCACACCGGTTGATCCAATAAAAAATCAAATTTGAACCGGCTCACAACCAAAAACAAATCATTTTGGGAAATAATTTTATGAAGTGATAGAATCACTAAAATGAAGTACAATATATCAAATCATTTTCCATTTACTAATAATTAAACTGATTTTACCCGAATTCCAATAACTTTACTCGTAACATTAATTTAGAATTACCACCTTTATAAACAAATATTTAAATTATAAAAACAGTTAAAACAGAGTTAAAGATCATGCAAACAAATACCGAATCTATCATCACTCAAATATTAAGCATTAAGCATCAGTAGATAATACTTTACATATGACAGTGTTTCAACAGGTTCATGTGAATATACCAAGAACTAAAGAAAATGGTTAAATTTTGTTCATTGAATGCGAGAGGT
>LQRL01097680.1:0-31030 GCA_001703475.1 Hydroides elegans | reverse complement strand
CAAAACCATCTATGCTCCATATCTATATTCTATTTATTGCTTTAATACATATTATTTTTTCAAGTTTGTCCTATAACATATAGAAAAGTGTCGGACATGGTATTAAAAAAAAACTCGACTGATTTTAATACCTGCGAAATTTTCGTAAACGAAAAGATCGCAGATAACAAAAGAAAAACAACAATACATTGAGTTAGCCAGAGTTCCAGATACTATAAACTACATAAACTAATAGTAAAAAAACGTTTGGTTTCCTATTTGTCAGCAATCAAGCACATTTAGTAAGAGATTTGGCAATGCCATTTAACAGTCCATTCATATCTCGCTCTTTACGTATACAAACCTGCCAACTTACATGCGCATAAAACTCAACACCGCAACCACCAAATACAATACACTCTTCCACCACGCATAATTATATTCAAGCATAATCGATTGCGCTCTTGAAGGGGGCAAAAGGGCTTCAGTTGTAAATCTAAGTGGTCTTAATGGGCGCTTTGTGGGTGTTGTTATATGATGTATCCTTATAAGTTATATCGGTTTAAGATATATACATAGAAAATTGCATAGTTAAATACATAGAATAGATCATATTATGTGTCTTCAACGGTATAATTTAACAGTTTTTTTCTATTTTAAAATTTCATCGAGTATTTGTTCCATGCATTTCGCTAACTGGTGTTGCACTGCACACAACTTTCAATATTACAAATGCATTTGGCTTAACACTGCGACCACCATACACAATGCACTCTTCCACCACACCGATGCAAACATAATAGAATGCGCTCCTGAAGGGGGCAATGGGGCTTCAGTGGAAACCCTAGGTGGTCTAGATTGGTGCTCAGTGGGTGCAGATGTACTCATATCAGACACTTCGCCCTCTTTTATGACGGTTATGCGCCCTTCGTAACCTTGGATCACGGGGCTGCGCTTAAAGTTTAATACCACATCTAATTCAAGCTTTCATAACTAAAAGAAAACACTGCATAAAATGAAAGTCTAAACTAACCGTTAAGTAGAAACCTAATAACAAATAAGCATTTAGTCAGAAAATCCATACCATGTAAACAGTTCATATACTCAAAAAATATCGTGTGCTCATATGAATCGTAAGATTCTTTCACTTGTAAACCCCTTCTAGCTTACATTCACATAAAACTCAAAACAGCAATCACCATACATAATGCGATCTTACACCACACAAATTCAAATACAATCGATTGCGCACTTGAAGGGGGTAGAGGGGCTTCAGTTGTTATCCTAGGTGGTCTAGATGGGTGCTCAGTGGGTGCATATGTACTCATATCAGATTCGCCCTCCTTAATGACGGTTATGCGCCCTTCTACGCCGTGAATAAGCGGACTGCGCTTTTGCAAGTAGCTAGTGGATGTGTCAGCAAGGATGATACCTTTGAAAAAAGAGAGAACAATGTTATCATTTATATATCATACAAACACAAACATTTGCGATTTTTTAGGTGTAGATTCGATTCGGCAACTCATCAAAGATGTACATGCTTATTATTCTTGCTCATGCTATTTTTATATGAAAGAGTTTTGATGGAAGCTATTTTATCCAATTACACCACGTTTTGAACAATCTATCTTGAATCTCCGACAGACTACATGGAATCAGTTTATTTTACCCTTACATGTGACCTTCGATATAAAAAAACATGTTTTATCTATAATTGCATCAAGGATTCGTTCCTGTTACTGATTTAAATCCATGTAACTTCAGCATTGTAACTGGAGCTACGGAGTGAGTGGATGAGTACAGCCTTATATGCATAAACACATAGCTCATTGCGTTATTAGGTCCCCCAAAGTCAAGATGCCGTACTCATTTTGTAGCATATGAACGTTTGAATGATTTTTGTAAGTATTATTATTGGGAAGATATGGAATTACCTTATGGAAATGGGCAAGAGCTATCGAAAATCATTCGCAAATGCTGACAATAAAGTGAGATTGCTTCAGTGCGAAAGCTATCAATTCTTCCTTAAAACGGGCTTACTTAATTTTCCGGTAGCAAGAGTAATGACCGCGGTATATTTTACTGCAAATAAGGTTTGTGAATCTTCCAATAAATGACAATAAATCAATTTAATTGCACATTTGATCTCTATTTTGATATTCAGTCATTTGCGTTCAATGCAACCTGGATTCTAAGAAAATCTAAGTCCAAATCAATAATTCAATGCATCGCAATAGATCCAAAGTTTAGTTGGTGTGAAATGGCAACAATATTGTTAAATTCGTGCACTTGCTAGTGCTTAACGTAAATATTTAATTTATGTGTTACCTGGATTTATTGTGAAATACACCATAGGGATTTCATGGAATCAGTTAAATAATTTTATACACACTTTTGAATAAACTATTATGGTCACACTTGGTGTTAGACCTATAATTAAGGCGATCAAATATAGTATCAGACAGCGCGAAACATCCCAGTCACATCAATGTGATCACTGTGTTTGACAATTATATCTTTTTTTAATGCGTTTGCAAATAAGAACACTTTGAACTTATAGAAAAATATGTTATTTGCAAAGCCTAGCATAGTGGTTCTTATATGTTTATGCATCTACTATGTTCATTCCGAAAGATGCGGCGGTCCCTTAAGGACATTGACAAGAGCAGTTGAAATAAATTCGCATATTCTAAAAGATTATTTGAGATTACTTCACTGCGAAAGCGAACATGCATCTGGCTCATGGCGGGTTTACGCTACAAAATGCCTACAGAATGCGACGTGTGTAGGAATACATTCGGATTCACCTCCTTCGATGTGTTTCCTTACAAATACGTCTCAAAGCGAGCCAATGCGAATAAGTGATCTGTGGCTGGTCAGAAAAGAACTAGATCGATTCGAAGGTTTGTCATTGTTAATATTATGTTTTTGCTGATTCAAATCAATTTTATCAAAAACATATCATTACATGTTTTAGAAAAGTGTATATTTCAAGTGCATTAACAATAATAAAAATAGGTTATTTAACTGCACAGTTTTCTTTATTTTGTAAAGGTTCATATTGTTATGGTACATTTCGTTTTAAATATAACACTTATATGCCGCCACTAATTGATTAATAATAATGCAAATACAAGAAAATTATATTATTATTAATATCCTATTTTTGTTTATCTTAGATTGTGAAGCATTGCTGGATGGCATTTTCTACAAAGTGTATCATGAATCAAAGACATGGTATGATGCAAGAGAAACTTGCGTTCATGATGGCGGACATCTTTGACAGTATGCAGCGAGAGAACAAACAATATGTTGAAACAGATCATGCAAAAACTAGGTTAGTTTTATATCGTTATGCCATATAAACGATTCTTTAAATGTATATCCCCAAGAGATACTTGTTATCGTGATGGCAGAAGACTCGCGATAGTTTGCAACAAAGAAACCAACAATATGTTAAAACAGATGTTGCAGGATAAAGGTACGTTTCATATTTGATGTCGAAATTTATTTATATTCCCTAGAGTGCCTTGTGCGCCGAATTCTTAAACGCCTCAGCCTCCAATTTTTGTTATGATTCTTGCAAAACGGTACATAAAGACATTAGTCACACAAATACATTTGATATTCTTGATTATTGTTAAATTAAATTGAAGTTTATGTATTGACTTAAAATAAAACGTTGATACGTTATTAAGTTTGCTGTACATTTCAACTAAATTTGACAGTGATTGTTTTATGTTACGTAACATAGTGTTTATTCAGTCATTATTTCATAGCCTATTTGCAACGTGCATACCATATGTTTTTGTAAATGTTTCATGGTGTGAGTATTTATGTCGGTAAATGAATTATTCTCGGTAATTTTAGTGTTTGAATTAAAATAAACATAGTCTTTTTATCGTAAAGCTTAAAAATCGATACGTTATTGATAATTAAGGTAGTTGCTCAAATGATTTTCTTCCTCTGTATCAGTGATGAAATTATGATTTGCGTTTACCAAATGCACGATATCTTTGCATATTTTGTTCGTTGAATATGTTTTTGAATGTATACATATGGAATAAGATGATTTCAAAACAATGTTTAAGAACATCAAGCAACTGATTAGATATTATCATCATTAACATTATTATCTCCATTATAACCTCTTATCATAAGCTCGAATATCATTTTGGTAGATAGTGTGCAAGTTTATAGCTAAAGTATGAAGAGTCAAAAATATATAACCTATGTTCCTATGTAATTTTGCAAGCTTTATGGGAGAAAACTTCAATTCTGACGACTTTATGGGCTGAAACGTTTAGACAGAAAATGTTTTGACAGAAACTGCAGTTTTATCTATATTTTAAGCCAATTGTTTGTATGGCAAATATAATTGCTAAGCTAAATTTTCGGTAATGTGTCATTATATTGTGCCGGTCTTTGATTTGTTTTCCTATGAGCAAAATTAGATATACTTTTTGAATCAAAATCAGGTTGTAGGGTACCGAGCATGACAACTTTTATTCATGAATGCGGATATAATTCACGAAAGTAATGGAAGCGAAATAAAACCACTATTGAATAATATGAATTTTATAAGTATATTTTAAAATCTACTTTAAATTTAGTAAAACAATTAATTGTTCAATATTGAATATTCTTTTAAATATACGCATATGGTAAAACATTGTGGATTGATTTTTTGGACAGTTATTCGAATTTATGTTGTATTTTCTCGTTGCAATCAATTAAGTTTATTTGAATCAAGCGACCTGTATCACACCTCCATGCAAAAAAAAACAAATACATATCTAGTAAGTATCTTCATTTATGGAACCGTTTGATGATTGCATTTATAATAAAACCAGCAAATTAATAGACATTCATACTTGCCCGTTATTTCTTTCAAGAAAACTGAGCATAACAGATGAAACATGTCTTTAAGGCTATGAATTATACAAAGTATGCTTCCCTTTTTAATCATTCCGTAATCATATTCTTTTGGACTGATAATGCATAAACCATATAAATAACGCTTCAAACATGTCAGCTGCCATTCTCCAGTTAACGAAGTATTTACGATTCAACACGCCTCTAGTATTTGAAACCAGTGAGGTCCTTACTCATTCCACCTTTTATAGTTTTGGTACATTGATCATACATTCATCTTATACATTCATCTTATTGAAGATAGTTTTATCGAGAAAATGAAGCATAAATCGCTTGCTTTGCCTGTCTCTTATATTTTCTCTAAAGGATTTGCCATTTTTAGATTAAAAATGTTTTTGAGACTGTTGGAAATAACGCAGAACACTTATTTTTAATGTTGGTTCCCGTTATATATAGACATTATTGCACTGACAATACAGACTCCAAACCAATAGTGATTCAAGCTGGTTAGTATTCACTCTCCTAGAAGAAAACATAAACAACTTAATTCGATTTTAAGATGGAAATTTAAAAGTGCAATGCAATCATATTTACCCATTCCGTTCCCGTTATAAGCCTATGAGCTTAACGACAGCAAATTCTTTTTTCCGAAGATTGATAACACTTTGATTCTTTTTATGGATCTCTCATGCTTATGTCTTTTATTTTGGTTGTATATTAAGTTTTACGCTTTTATCAGGGTGGTTTATCCTTGATCAATTATATCATTCTTATATCACGTACAAACATGCACTGCTTGTTAAAAATCAGTCAGGCGTTTATTTGAAAATGTCAGAGTTTGAAAGCATGTTAGTAGATTATATCTTTCGACTCAACTTTGGATATTGTAATGGTAAGGTGGATAATATTAACGTTGTGAATAAATTTTGATATTCAACTCCCACCCCTCCACCAAATATCAGTTTATTTTTCAGTTTTAGTTGTTGTTATCTATTGTAATGCCTAGTTTCCCCACCTCGAGTATGCTTCTTATATCGCAGTTTTACTCAATTGCTGTTACCCTCATCATTGTTTTTTATTTTATTCATCAAAATGATTGTCAGAATAAAATAAATATGATCAAACTACAATAAGTTTTAATGCATATTCACAAAGCATGTCCATGAGTCTGATCGTGCGTTCGTTTGTAGGCAAATAACAGCATCCTTGCACTCATATAATTGCACTCACTCAGTCACGTTATTAGTAGAAAGTGTTGTCTATATCATTCTCCTGCAAAACGAAGCATAAATCTCTTGTCATAAATATGGTCTTACGTTAAACATCTGCTCTGACATAGAAAAAATATAATATTTCCAGATTCAAAATGTCTATGTTCACCCAAAATAACGACATATCATATAAAGCCATCTTTTGGTTGAACTTAATGGATTTTCTTCCTTGTTATTCATATAAATATTGCGTCAAGTTTAAGGCACGAAATCTGCAGGTGAATGCTGCCTATGATCCTATGAGGATGATTGAAAAAAATCAATGCTATCCTTTATATTTATTTCGCAACCATACTATATCAACAGAACTGCACTCATAATGCAGTCAATTTTATACAAAATTCGAGCTTGTCAATATTTATTCACCAGTTCAAATGAATCGAAATTCGGAACATGTTTATACGTTTAAGTCATTCAGAGGCTTAATAAAAAACATCAAGTCATAGCTGTTTCTAGATTATTAAAATGTAATAGGGATTTGTTGCTTGTAACATGAGCTTTGTTCTACTTACTGCGGTATATTTTATACCAACATTTATAGACGTTCATATACGTATATCAAAACACCAATATCTGATTGCAGTATCAATAAAAAACGTTAAGAAAATTAATATTACCCTCAGTAACACATAACTTAAATAGCAAAAAAAAAAATAATTGTCATAAGAGGAAAGTTTTTTTCAAGGGCTTTGATTGAATACCCATATATTAAATAAAAAAAATATTGAATACCTTTGATAGGGCTTTGATTGAATACCCATATATTAAATAAAAAAAATATTTTTTTAAATATATAATAGAAGTTAAGAACCGTAATGTTTGACACCTTTTCCGAATAAAAAAAAAACATTATTGCTTACACAAAAAATCATCATGACCTCATGTTAAGCTAGAACTTACTAATCCTAGGCAACCATTAGTTCTCAATTATGTGTTAGCCAATTGGGATTCAAAAAATTATGAATATGTTTATGTTGTCATAAAAAGGAATTAAGGCAAAATTAACAAACAAAAATGTGATTTATAATACGTGTTCATTTATAATTAGCCCATTTTTATGTTGCTTCTGATGCGGATATATACTGAAGAGCAATAAATGAATCATTTGTGACTCACAATCAAGGGCCATCAATATATATTTGTTAATAGTAATTGAGTTTAGAGCATATAATGGAAGGACATAAACGTGGTCCATTTATTTATTCGATAACTGAAGCTGAGCAAGACAAATCTGTTTGAAAAAACGATACATAAATCATATTGTTGTTATGATATTGTAAATATAGGTATAGTTGCTAAGTCTGGGGTCTGGTAACCTTTTTTAACTTGTTACGCTTGTAACGCTTTTGTGTTTGGAACAACGTCAAGTTATTTTGAGTTTCCATAAGGAATACATTGTAAATCACGCTTTGTTAGGAAAACACATCGCGAAGTAGTGTTCCTTGGACCAGAGCTTCATTCTTCTTATAATTGTTTATCTATGTTTTTTATGATATTTAATATAATCATTAATTGTTTTTACCTAAGACTATAGAATATTTGCATCAACAAACATGTTACTTTATGACTTTATTACATGTTTCGTTTTGAGATAAAGAAACAGGGTAGTGCCTGGAAGTCACTTACTTTCCTACCTAAGGCCAAAAGGCGTATTAACAATTGCCAAATGAAAGGCTCCGTACAACATTGACATGATGAGAAGAATGCATTGGCTGTTATCAAATTGGTCATTTATATTAGGATTGGCGGTGGCAACTTTCCGAAATAAATTATATGTGAACTCAAACTAGTCCTGAAGACGCTGCACAGGTCGCCATGGTCCTAAGGCGTTTCCCAGGCATCAGTATTTTGGTTATTTTAGCCGAGTTGTGGTGCGTTCAGTGCGACTTTGCGTCTGCTTCTGCAGAATTTAAATATATATAAAGCAAAGTAAACTCGGAATTGATCGGAATTGATACCGCTGAGTTTACTATGTTTTATACCAATTTAAATTCCGCAGACGCAAAGCCGCACTGAACGCACCACAACGTTGCACAGCTGAACGCACAATAACACTAGTTACCAATGTCCAAACGAGTGGAGTAGAAGATCCTTTCCATGGTTTATAAGGCATAAAATGGTTAGGCTTCCGAGTACATCTCTGGTCTATAAGCCTGCAAAAGTGTCAAATACTTCGTTAGATCATCAAAAGCGTCCAGTTTGGATATTCCTAGAACTAACAATCAATAAGGTGGTCTCGCCTTTAAGGCGCGTACATCTGAAATAAAAGCGAATAGTTCTGGGTGAACAAAATGGATAAAAATAAGTGATGTTTATATAAAAACGTAACTTCAAGTTTAAAGCAAAAAATGTGTGTTTTGAGCTTTAATTAGGAGCGGATAAACGCTACCTTAGCGTGGTTGGGCTTCAGCTCTGGAAACTCTTTTCTAGTCAGATCAAAATCAACCTACTTTTGGGTATTTCAAAAGGTCGCTCAAAACATATTTATTTTCACATGCATACATGTATGTGTGTTTTATGTTATAATTTAAATATAAATGTTTCATTATTGTACACGTCTTGTGACTTCTATCAATCTATCGTATACTATGTGCTTAGAATAGACAATAATGTGACACTATGCAATACATTTCGGCCAAACATGTTTAGTAGCCATTGAAACACTTTACCCTTCAATTATAAAATATTTGACGCCTCGAAACACATTGTTACACAAAGGCCCAAAATTGCAAAAATGCATCATTTTACAAAATAAATGAAATAATGACCAGATTGTTTACAAATCGAGTCGGTGCATAAGTAAGCAACAACAAGAGCTCCGTTATTCTTCAAATACATAAATAATAATAAAAGAAAGTAACAAGATAAACCCATCATAAAAATAATGATTAATGCACGGAAAAGGGAAACATGAGAGGTAATAAGGCCTGGTCACATTAAAAGCCAGTATTCCCACCAATTTTCAGCGGGCTTTGAATTCTTTGAAGAAATTCCTTCTAGCTAAGGAATTTGAGAAATTTAAGGAACACTTTCTTTAAATGTTTCACTTTTCGTAGCTTTCACTGAAATAGATATTTGGAAATCAATTAAACTTGCTTGCAATAGTGTAATAAACAGATATTTTCAATAAATGATCGGCAACTAAGTTAAATGCAACATTTCAATTTTCGTAAAAAGTTTCCTGATCTTTTTCAAGCTGGCTAGAAAAGTTCAAACTGTCAAGCTGGCTTTGAACAATAAGACTTTTTTTTGCAAAAACAACTAGATTGCCATTAGTACTCGTGGAGCCCAAACTGCATTTGTTTCCTTTAAAAAAAAATCATCTTATATATGAATAAAAAAAGTTTTATTGATTCAGTCATCCAATAATATAATTTGATCAAAACAAGTTTTATAGATTCAGACAACCAATTATATAATTAAAGGCCATGTCTTTTTTATGTGTAAAAATATATGAAGGACAGCAAAATAATGGTTTTGAACATAAACTGTTTTCAAAAGGGTGTTTTCCAAGCCGGCCGGACTTTTCTTTCCAGGTTGGAGCTGAAAGATACCCCTTTTGCAAAAACTCAAATATTAAATGGAAACAAAATACATATCATAATATGCAAACAACAGTTTATTAGAATATTATAAACAAGTAATTCAATTTCAAAATGATAACTATCACTAATTATTGCGTAAAAATATAAATAAAGGTGTTCCTCCAACCCCTCTTATCTCCAAGATTGAATGTGTTTTCTCAGTATTTCCAAGTTATAATTTGATGAGGAGCAGCTCTTGAGGTGCTCTTTTTATTATACACAACCTATTTTGTTGTTGTTCATAATGGAAAATTTGGTTTAAGGTGATTTGGTTTAACATTTTTTCATCAACTATGTTGTCGGGTGCCTTCACAAGATCCATGAGTGAATGATAAACAGCCTTCTTTGGCCATGTTAAGTTTACGGCATTTATTATTCCGTTATGAATTTTTATCAATTCAAATAGTTATTGTCTAGTGATCATATGGTATTTTATAATAAGATCGTAGATACATGATTCAGCAATTGTTTTTATGATTTAATCAATTATTAGGATGATTTGCGTCATTGTTACTAGGGTTTTCGAAACAATCAGACAAGTTAAAGGCCCCGAGCAGCATTAAGTTAAAGTACAAAAAGGTAAAACAATCTAATTATTAGAATATTGAATTATATAGTATAACTTTCAAAGTTCGAATAGCGAGCTAATGTAGACTGAAAGTGAGAATATGTAAATCACACGGTATATGCAACATATTAAAATATGCTTGTGTCGTTTCTATTTCATAATGCCATTCATGTCATTTTCATGTATATCTAAACATAGAATCCGAATAGCATTACCGCAAACGTCAATATCTTAGTAGATGCTATATAAATGCATTAAAATCATATATTGTATTGGTTGAAGCAATGTATCGTATATAAATATATGAGCTAAAACCTGATAAACGAACGAAAACATGATAATAACTAATCGACACCTAACATTTTGAACATATTTATGAACGTAATTTTCATTATGACATCCCTATATATATAAACCAATTTAGGCAAATTTATCTAAAGATGTGTGTTATCATTTCTTTAAGGATAATCCCCTTCCCGCCCTAGACTCTGCAGATATGTTTGGCATGTAAATCGAACAGCATCGAGTATGACCAATTACACTTTTGGATCCCGCTTTAGCAAACGTTTGCGCATATGAAATGAACCACAATCCAATTAGAAATGCTCTCCATATTTGATTTATTTGATCTCTTTGCCAACTTTCAAAATTGACGAGCTGTGACATTTGGGATCGTATAAATAAACGGGTTCGCTACATTTCATATTAATTGTATATGCTCATATTTGTATGTAGGCCTTCTATTGATATACCAATTTGAGGAACATACAATATCATTATATGTTAGACTTTTATATGACCCACAAGTAAGATAATACATGGGCGGCATTGTTTGCCCTGTATGATATTCTTTCAAACATCGATTTCCATATACAATGCTTACGACCTTACCGTAAAACGGTTGCCAACACAACAGGTAAATTTCGAATAAGGTTTCCTTGATTTATATCAAAAACGTAAAAAACATATCGAAGTAACATTATGGAAATTTCGAATCTAGTGGTGTAATTTTTATTTTTATATTCGAACTAGAACACAAGTAAAAATGCCTTTAGACAGGTTGCGCCTAAGAAAATTCCGTAATAAAGAGACTTTCAACGAAAAGTTCATCTGACATTATTCAAAAGATTATAGCAACGTACAAATGACGTTTTTGAAGACACATGGAATTTAATAGCGATATGCGACGATCAATTTGAATCGAGGCTCCCTTTGATTGTGATTTCTATGGTTAATTGAATAATCATGTATTCCGTCTAAACATCATGCATTATTGTTATCATAACCATGACTGTGTTTTATAGAAATTCTCTATACCGAACCCGATCATAACAATAATCATAACTGAAATCGCTGTTAGGCATCATTCAACCGAATTTCAAAAATGCAGCTTTTTCACTTAATGCTCATTTTTGTATCCAAATTTGTACCAACCGATTCGATGAGCAATACATGCAATAATGGTGTGAGACTTGTAAAGGCAAAGTATATCTATGAGGAACATTTATCTACAAGAACGAGGATAACAAACGCAGAGCCTTGCTTGGATGGCTATTTATATCAAACTAGATTTGTAGCTGAAACACAAGAAAATTGCATAAGAGCAAGTATCAAGTAGTCTTAATTATTTTGCGCTGTTATTATAGTAACAAGGAAATTAATAACAACGTTAAAATGCATTTTTAGAAGTCAGTTGCGATAAAATTCATGTAACGATCTATTCGTCGTATGATTGTTTTTTTAATTGTTAAGATGACTTGTACTTGATAATGAAAATACTTTCTTAAAATTCTCGACGCGTTTACGGTGACCAAAATGACTACATTGTAAACATAATATGTTAGGATAAAATGAAGTTCAAAGACGCTTCCCGTGTGACCAAACCCTTTTTTAAATAAATTTAACTTTTTAAAATATTTTTAAATAAATCAAAACGTATTAATCATGCAATAACATGCATGGTCACTGTTCACATCGGTGCGCTAATCCTCTGATCCCTGATCCCCATGTTAGTCGTTGGTGAAAACCGTTACAAAGGTACCACGTACAGTCCTTTGCAGCAAATGGACCGATCAGAATGGGATTAACACAATCCATGGATCCCATTCAATTCCATACACATAACAAATGAATTCACCCCAAAAAATTTCCGGCAAAAACGTTGCCGGCCATTAAGTCTCTTAAAGTGACATGAGGTGCCAAAAAGTCTCCAGCCAAAAAGTCTCCGGCCAAGTCTCCAGCCAAAAAGTCTCCGGCATCGGATTTTTTTGGGGGAAAACACGTTTTTTTATCTTTGATTTAGGTCGCGTTTATTTTCAAAAACGTGTTCATTTCTCTCAGTCAAATAATTTATTTTATTCAAATAAGGCTGACTGAAATGAATTAATTTTGACACGTGACACAATCTTTTGATTTTACTTTTTGTACAGACTTATTTATATTTATATTTTATCATAATATGTTTCTTTTGATTCAGTGACTAATTTGCCTCAAGTCACTTAAGTCACTGAAGAAAATCATCTGACTGAAAGAAATTAAACGTGACCATAAATGTTGTATTTTGACGTAGGGCCTAGCTTTACGGAAATCTTCTGCGATTCTTGCAATCGTATGACAAACTATTGTTTACAATATATTATAGGTAATTTAGTTTTATTAAACATTGCAATGTTCGCAAAAGGTATTGATTTGTTGTTACTAGCTGGCTTGTTAAAAATGTGTCGTTCGGTGCCCATCCCAATATATCGTTGATATTAGGACTGGGAAACAGTCAAACCGCTCCCTAACTCTTTTTCAGGTGGACTGTCGGAAATCGTCGGAATACGATTACATTTTTGACATCATATCCGAAAGCAACGTCTCATGAAATAGCCTTGTCGGGGTTTCGACACAAGAGTTATGTATAAACAAAAACTAAATCATATATATAAAGCGCGCTTTTAAGTGCGAATTTGAGATTTAATATTAAAATATATTTGTCTTTAATGTCATAAAAACTTGCGTATAGTTTATGGTAATCGCAAAAGTTATTCAGTATATCCATTTAATTGTAGACTGCATGAGTTCTACTTTGCTACTAACACTCCGAAGTTCCGAACGTATTTGCGTGTTGAAACAGCTGTTTATCTAACATTAAACCATACACAACTTTCTAACAGTCACTTATCTCTCGAATAACATTTTTGATATTAAATATTTTCGGACACTGTAAACGCAGTATTTTTTCTTGATTTTTGCTACACTTGTCAATTGCTTTAGTTCTTTGATTTTTTTATCAACTCTTAATGAAAAAAACGCATGCTTTTTTGCAATATGTCTTTATTCAGAGATGTAATCGCCTGCAATGGTTCTCTCTAGATTGTTTAACAGCGCAAACAAAATACCTCATGCGGGTGAGCAATAAATGCATTTTTATTCCTTCATTGACTTTATTTGTTATGACATAAGTACAATAGTTTATACAAAGCATTCATTCCTTAACATTCAGAGTCCATTATTTTTATTAATATATCATTAACTCTTTTAAAGACACAAGGGCACTTCATACGCTTAAACAGAAAATAAGTTCCTCTACTGCACTTCGGAACTGTACTATGTTTTATCAATCGACTGACCTCGTTCTCCATAATGTTCATTTTGCTTCGAAATGTAGAGGCCTAGGATAGACTGCGTGATTTCGACATTTATGTTTCCATTGACAATCCAAAACCACTTGAAGCAGATCATAAAGAGCTATGTGCGCATTTTAGCGGACCTGTTGGGCCAGCACACCACAATTTCTTGTGAATCCCCTGTGAGAGGAAGTTATGTATTTATATAAAACATATTTAGAACATATTTTATCTAAAAAAAATGCGTTCAACTGAGAGAAAGGTATGTGTTCATATAAAACATAATTATTCATAAATCGTATGAATAGGAGCGGAGAGGTGCGAATGTATAACGGACTCGTTGGAATGGCGGAACACATTATCATGGCCTGTAACTCCCCTCTGAGAGGAAGGTATGTTTGTTAATAACATACTATTTCAAAAACTGGTCATGTTTGACCAATTCCATAGAAAATACCCAGAATCGCTACATAGAAAACAATAACACGTATCTAGAAGAAATTGTTTTTAACCGAAAGCGAGACGACTCATCTAGAGCACTTGGGCTCACATATAATGCTTTGAAACCCTTTAAGATAGGAAGGAATGTGACCGGGGCCATTTTGACCTGGATTCATGTTTCATATAAATATATCATGTGATTAAGAGAGGATAAGTGTGAATTGATAACTGACCCATCGGACCGGCTGAATTTCCGCTGAAAGGAAGATATAGATTCATATATTTTACATATTTAAAACATAGTATATCTAAAATTCAACTGGTGAAGTGCAATGTTATGACGGTCCATTCGGCCTCGCTGAACAAATCACCATTAAGTTTATTTAAAATCCATTGAATATATAAATCGCTTGAACGAAATTGCGGAAGTGTGCATTTACTACGGATCCGTTGGACCGACTGAGTACAATATCATTGCCTGTGACTCCCCTCTGAGAGGAAGGTATGTGCTCATGTAAAATATTTTTTTATGAATTATGTGATTAAATGCAAAGAAGTACTTATCTATTAAATTTGCAGCGGGCCAGGTGAGCAGGGGAAGATAACTTGGTGCTCGTATCTATAAGTCGTCTGAATAAGAGTGCGAATTTATGACATATTTTATCTGGACATCACGTGAAAACAGTATAAAGACTTACATATGTATGACAATAAACTGGGTCTATCTGTACAAATCACTATTGCGAGTGACGCAGCTCTGAAATGTTTATCATCCCATACTATTGTGATATCTCAAAACAATTAAATAGTGTTATTTAACAACAGTGTGCAGTTCAATCAAAAATAATCTTGCAATTTATAGATTTATCGTGTATATTTCAATCTAGCATATTCATTCAAGTTTTTGCTGTTTTTCAGATACATCAGTGTTTTTCGTCATGGAATTCTTACCCTCTGCGAAGTGGAAGTTTTTGCAGTAAACTACCATACTCGCTCGAATTAACGCTCCCGCCCCTCCCATAAGGTATAACGCCTAACCCCCTTCCATATGGTTTAACGACCTACCCCTCCCATAAGGTATAGGGCCCCCCATAAAGTATAACCCCCACCATAAGGTTTAACACCACCTCCCAAAAGGTATAACGCCCCCTCCCCATCATTCGTATAATTTCCCTAAAGCCCCCCACCCCTCTTTCGAATTAACGCTTCTTCCTTTTTTTGTAAATTGTCATTTAGCGCCCCATCCCTTCCCTTCTCTATTTTTGTGAAATTTCCATTAACGCCCCCCTCCCCTCTCCATCGTTAATTAAACAAAATCATTTTACAAGTTGTATTACAATCGAATGTATTGAGTTTCAGATTTTTTATTCCGTGTGTTTATACATAAACGCCTCCTACCATTTTAGACGGATGAGAGTTCATTCGACGGGAGAGTTCATTCGAGCGTGTACGGTATGCAATTATGTTTCCTATTTTGATGACAGCTTTTTATTTTTATTAACATTGTAAAATATAATATTTGAATCAGATTACTTAAAAAATATTGTTGGGTATGTGTAATGTGAACTTGCGAATATAATTTTTGAAACATGTTTATTGAAAACAGATGCGCATAAATTGGGACCCTTAGATAATATACACACAATCTTTGACAAATATCAAGATTAGCGTTTTCTTTTGCTTTAATACATAATATAAATTGTGTTCTTTTGTATTTTGGTCAAACAAAATCTTATAATAAAATGCTTTGTTACAATATGACCTCGTCATGATAATTGGGCATAGTTTGAAAAAAAAAATGAAATCAAAAGCGTGATCGAAAACGTGATCGATATTAACTGCTAGAAAAGCATATTTATACTTTCTCTATGAATTGAAGTCCGTATCTTTCTGCAGTTACTTAGACAGCTTTGTTTACTATTATATTCTATTAGACTATATGTTCGTACGTTGAATCTAATAAACAATGAATAAACCGAATTTATTTCGAATAGAACAAATAAAGAAGAAGATCAAAAATCACCATTCACAGCCAAAAACCTAAGTCCACCAACCACCTAGCACACATGTGTCATATAAGGACATAGCGTCGGCCGCAGGTTTAGAGTTGCTTAAGTCATAAGACATTGACGATGGCATGGGAGATTTTGAAGGTTTTGAAAGCGACACCACTGTTGATTGATCCATGATAATTTCCATACCATTGTACTCAGAAAACCCAAATTTCACACATGTATAGAGGATATAATAAGGTTTATAACGGTATAAATATGTTGGACATATATGGTAAACTTTTGATGATAGGCTTACAAGATTTAGTGGAGATTTCTTTTTTGCTGCATTTAGGATATACCGTTGACACCAAAACCGCAGACGCTGACGCAGTGATAATCCGTTTAAGTGTTTGTTTATTTCTCTATTTTATACTATTTAATGTTTAATTCCGCAGACTCGAAATCCCTGCTGAATATTTTTTGCAAGATTTGGGTCCAATTTGATTACCGCTGGGTTTATTATCTTTCATACCAATCCAATTCCGCAGACGCAGACACCAATACCCCTCTGACCGCACCTTTAAACTGTAGGAAGCGTTTTGTCGCGAATAAAACATTCACTTTCTTGACATGGTTAATAAGAAACTAAGAAAAAAAAATACTGGCCTTTTTCGCCGTGGAAACATTCCCTTACTGGGCAAACGTTAAAAAAGTAAATGTTTAAAAATAAATTATGTAATAAAAAACAACACTCTTCTCTTTAGTGTCATAAAATTTGCTATGAAGCATCGTGATCTTTGAAAAAAATTTCACTTATGTACATAACCATTTGTTTCTAAGATCTCCGTACGATTAATCAAAAGTATATTTTATAAACATTGTTGTATTGAGATCAAATAATCAAAAAATAGCAAGACAGTGTAGTACTACCCGAAGGCCTTCAGCCTACTAAACTTAGGCGTTAACTCTGAGACAATTTAAGTAGGTCTGTCTCATAACGATTGATTAAAAAGCACCATTCAAAATGCTCATCTAAAACGTTGTCCTTGAACCGTGTTTGGAACCAATGGTGAATCAACTTTAAACATGTTTGTGTTCACCCTATATCATGTAAAACGAGTAAAGCGCAAGTCTGGTTTATATTGACAACAACGCAAAAGGGGTCGTTCTTAGGGATTCAGGAAATCAGGAATTCTCGAAATTTTACTATTCTCAATAAACAATACTTTCAATATTCCTTTCAGGATACTATTTTTTTTTGCAACCGATTACAAATGATGAATAATATAATGTTAACTGGTTTTGCAAATAAATAACTTGTTTACTTAAATGTAATGATCACACGCATTACGCCTTGCACCACTATAATGCACTCATTTCTAATGAAAACATCGGCGAACAACAATCATATAAATAGCAGTTTAAAGATTAAAAAATAATAAAGACACATAGTGGCATTGCATTAGCAACTCTGAAGTAGTAGTTACGGATCAACCCTTCTTTTAAATCAATTATCTACAGGGTACAAATATTTAACGTTTTCATTTAATTCACAACGACTCAATGATTTAAACTAATCAAAATGTTATTCCTTTTAATGATTTAATTACCAACACTGCTTCCTTGAGGCATATTAGACAACGTTATCTTCTAATTGATTAAACTTGCCACATTGCCTGATTTCGCATTTTGAAGTATTTCGAAGTCTTTCATTGAATAATAAGTTGTGATTTTTGTAATATTAGAGATTATCAGTTTACTAGTTTGAATTGAATACTGTTATACTTCTAATTAAGAATAAATGGTCACATTGCCTGAATGTGCATTGAAAATAATAAGCTTTGCTTTTGTGTCATACAGGAGCACATCATATTCACGCTTCTTCAATATATTACGAGTTCAGAAAGCTCTTTATGACTACAAATTACTCTAAAATTAAAGCATTATTTGATGTATATGAAGGGAAAACTATCATCCCTATCGGCAAGACATGTCTTAGGGGCATATTTTTGCAATATAAATTAATGGCATTTCTTAATCAAATTCAAGTAATTGATTCTTCTAGTAATTGATACGTCTTATGAGATTACTAAAAATGTTAAAACAATAATAACACTGCCGTAACAGATAATAATTTGTACATGTGACACAGCTAATGGAATAAAATTATATATCCTATTTGTATGTTTTTTTTGAACGTCGGTTTATCACTTAAACAGAACTATATATACATATAAGGGTGTATGTCATAATATCATTAACCGTGAAACTGAACAAACGTTAATGTTAATAATTCGGATTAAAATTAAAAGCGATCATGAATTACTCGAATTAATAAAATTAAATCTTTGGAAATGTATGGTCTACTCTATGGAAACAGTATGAACTAAGTATGAACTAAATGTAAATAAACCATTTTCAATAAATACTTCTTCACCCAATACACAGGTAGAGTTTTATAGTGTTGGAAGGAATGTACAAAACGAGATAGCTATGCGATCACTAGATAGCGATTCTAAATATATAATATCCAGGGAAAATCACTATTTAACCAAAAATTGTATTAATTCATTGAAGTAGGCTGGTCACACATGCTACTTCATGGAGAATTAAACTCATTCCACATTTCCAGGCCATAACTTTGATTTAATAGTGGGTATAAAATAATGATACAATAATCATGATTTTTATTTACCTTGATACATAACCTTTGTAAACGTCTTCGATTACCATTTCACATGATATTTGTGTATGTATGCACATGTTTATATAATCTAGACTTGGTGAGATGATTCACAATTTTAAAAAAATATATTGCAATCAACATAATGTAGGTTTTGTTCAATGAAATGCTACATATTTTACCACTTCATAGACTTCAGCAAGTCTTGAAACAAAATAGTGTTACTTGTTAAATGCCAATTTAATTAAACAAATGAAAATTATCGAAAACACGAACAAAGGTTTATCAGCAATTACATTGAAGAAGCATAATAACCTAAGAATATTGCAAGTATTGATGTTTTGAACTATTGGATTGTTTAATAACACAATATAGATATTTTTTTTACAAACCAATATAACATGACACGCTTGGAATAAGAGTATGTAATAACGGAATATTGAAAATAGATTGAATTTTCTGAAATAGAGCACTCCCGCCGCCCCCTCATAAATTGATTAATCCCCATGCTATTCAATAACAAGAATTGTCGCCTGACACATAGTTAGTATCCAATAATTCGAGGACAGTGATCAATATGTAAAACATTCCCATTTATTGGTAATCCTGTGTATTCTGAATAATCGCACCGTCCCTACCCGTCCCTCTTCCATGAATACTCTCAACACCCTGATCGGTTTTTACCCCGTCACCCATCGAAATCCCCCCTCCTACTTCTAAATGCATTGCCTTAAACCATCCCCTAAAAACTCTAAAGCTTTAAGGGTCTTCATCAACATACTCAAATATAAAAGCCAGTAAAATTGCCTGTTTCATTGAGAACCTCATCGCCGGATCACTCAATATTTTCCCCTCACCCCTCATCCCCACCAAAACCCCCACCCCGACCCCCCATCCCCAATTATTAAATGTCCAATGCCATAAGCGTTTTACAGAACATACTCAACATGGAAGCCAATGACGTAGCCTGCTTCATTAGCAACCTCATGGTGGGATCACTTAATCGTTTCCCAGCCGCTTTGACTGCCGCATTAACTGTGGTCTTATAAGCACGTGCCACATCCGTCAGTTTTGCACCCAGCTCCCGTGCAGCACGTGTATGTGGCATAGTGTGTGCACAGTACTGCACCATTGCTGCGAGTGTGTGCATTGAATCATGCACACTTGTGACCACCTGCTCGTGCGAGTTCGTCGCGGAAATGATGAGTTGTTTTGCGTCACCGGCAAAAGAACGCGAAACGGTGGCGAGTAGTTCCTTATGTGTGCTGAGTTTGTGAGAATTACCACTGCTGTTTGGATACATATTGGCGATTTTGAGGTTGAGGAATTGTACTAATGAGTCGACGTCCATATTGGCTTGAACGAAGGTGTTCGGACCAGAGTAGATGTGATGAAGTATTTCCAATGTAATGGCATTGGCGTCCAAATCGGCCGACGCATCAACACTAAAGAAACGTCTTAACTGCGGGGCAGGCGCGGTTATATTTAGTGACGTTGGTTCACTATTTAATACGGGTGGCGATGACGCATGATGTAGTGTTTGTTTCTGGGACACACTGCGATTAAACGCGGTTGCTATGGCATTTTGCTTTGCCGCGATTGTCGGCGATACAAACTTAGCACGCGATCGCGGTTGGCTTATTCGAGATGAATCAGCTAAGTCACCGTTCACTAAATTAGATGTGTTAACGTTACTATTAATGGGAGCCGGTTTCTGTTTGCCATCACCACTTAAGTTGTATTTAATGCCCGATTTTGATTCAATTTGGTGTTTTTCATTTGTTTTTGAAACTGAAACATTTTCGTTAACTGTACCTTTCAAAATATTAGGAACTGAATCTACATGCGTTGATGAGTCTTTCTTGTTTAGTGTTTCTTTTTTTGGTTTCTGTATCCATCTTTGGTGACTCGATTTGATATTTGGCATTGGGGATCAATTTAGGTTTTGATTGCGGGTCAATCTTTGGCTTAGGTGGGATTTGAGTCGGTTTTGTTGTAAAAATATCACTTTGTAGTGATGCGTTTTGAGCAGAAGCAGAGGTGTGCATGCTTGAAGTAGAAGGCGGAAGAGCGGGTTTAATACTGCTAGGTTTAGATGTGGCACAAGTTTGGCTACTACTACTATTTTCCGGAATTCGCTGAATACCAGTTTGTTTACTTCTAGTTTCGGAACTTTGCCGAACCACTTCTTCGGCACTACCTACCGATCGGGGACTATATGTTGGTGCATCGAAATGAGATAGGGTCGGTGACAAGACCATGGGTATACTAGTAAGATCGATTTCATTCGATTCGTTTTGTGGCGGTGGAAACAAATATTGCGCAAAATTATCTTCGATTCGAGTGTGCTCAAGCGGCGAACTTTGCGCAAGAAACTCATTCCATGAATTGTGAACTTTATGCGAATGGAATACCTCAATATCCTCAATAACCAAATCGTTTCTAACATCACCCAAGCTTTCAAATGTATCAACTATTGATTTCACAAGAGTTTGGGCCGGTTTTGTTTTATCCATTTTATCCCTCCCGCCACCTAAACTTGACCGGCGCGTTCTAGTCCTACCCACATCATCCCCAATCACATCCCGGTCATCTTTCGGTGGCGGCGGTATAGTCACGCTCGCAATAAACTCGTCAATATCATCCGTCGCAAAATTCACATGCGAATAACTCTGGCGCCTTGCTAAGCGTGACAAAATATCCCCCGGTGATGACGTTGACGTCGCTTTTTTGGTCTTTTTACGACGTGTGACGTCGTCTGGGAAGGAAGGTGTTGAAGACGTAAAGGCTTTGAATGTTTCGTCGTCGTCTTGATTGATTTTGTTGTAGATGCCACTTTCCCTTTCGTTCTCGTCGCAACCAGTGTCTTCTGTTTACGGATGAAAAACAATATGAAAAATATGAGATCTTAAAACGCTTCAAGAATGGATTAGACCATGTTTAACATTTTACTTTAAGTAAATACGTAACATAATAAGGAATTCACTTTGGCTCAATGGTAGAATCGTTGATTTAAACGACTCGGTCCGTAAAAGGTATACACTTTACAATGCATTTTATGCTCGAGGATTTACCAAGTTTCATTAACCCATGATTCAATTTCAATTTGTCACACATATCATTACTGACATATATCAAGTTGCTTTAAACACAATATACAGTTCATATCGCTCCTCGTGATAGCAAAAGTTGTCTTCGAGCTTGAGCTTACTATTTGCTACATCAAAAATCAATACCCTCATCAATAATTTCTATAGCGAAAAAAAACATACCTAAAAGCAGTGCATCGATGGCCGTCAGCTGCGCCCATAGTTCTTCGTCGTTCGCCACCAGACTATCAAGCTTCTCCCTTATTTCAGTTGGAAGGTCATCGGGGTCAAAGTCATCGCGAGGAAGGTCAGCAAGGTCGGAATCCAGGTCTATCAATGGAAATAATATATCACAAGATAACATTTCAAGACCATTTATGCAAGGCTATGTGGACCGTATGGTCATTCTAGATAAATGGTATGTGTACATATGCCACATGAAAGTCTTATCAGCAAAATATGAAGTTATCGTTACATCATTACAACCGATAATGTTTTTATCAATGCACTTGCCTACGTTGACGCGTTCAGACGTTTCCTCTAACTGAAATAAATGAAAAAAAAACTATAAATGTAGCAAAATGAACGTTCAATCTGTTTGCCTTAAATCAAAGTAATTTTCAAAACAATGATATATTTGATATAACATGCCCATCCGTCCTTTTAACGTTCACAACTTATCTTATAATAATGGTAATTGAATATGAATCCGCCATCAACCCAACAGAAAAAATAGTTGATATCATAGGAAACAATTTTGCAAAAATAAATTATTTGCAGAAATCAAATTTTCTGAAGCAAAACCCACGTTCAGATTTGCAGCATGTGGTATTGTATTAACTTCGGTTTCGTCAGCAGTTCCAGTCTGGGCTATCGACTGAAATAACAAAATGAATAATTAATGAAAAGAAAATCTTACAGATTGATGTCTTTATAGAATCAAACTTATTGTGTTATACAAAACCTTGCTAAATAGTTACTATGAATCACTTCAGAAAGAAAAGCTAGCCCAACGTTTATAATGAATGATTGCGTGATAGAATATTCTGAAATATTCTAAAATTTTATGACAATTTGAACCGTGTAAAAGGATAGAAAATAATAGGTAAAAAAATATTTAAACCGATCTGTATACACTCTTTAGGTTGTTATATTGCTTAAAATATTGTCAAACCCTGTCATTTCGCCGACACCGATGTTAACGATCATTTAGAAGAATGCGAACGGCGCTTTTAAATTGTAGGAGTGAATAAAATCTAGAAAGCAAAACATAAATGTACCTATATGGGCAATTTAATCTAACTTAATAGGTTAAGTAGATTGAACTTACACTTCTAATTTCCTTATGTGCCTCAATCGAATTTCGACCATTGCTGTCCCGATCCAAATAATACCAAGGAGATTTACCAAACACATCTTGTCCATTAATGTCTGCGTTTGGCTCCAACATCACCATTTTCAATACCCCTGGAAATTTTCCTATCGCTGCTAAATGAATTGGTGTTCTCTGTTCACTATCTTTGGCGTTAATAGATGCATAGTTTTGGAGAAGCATGTATGCACAATCTGCTTGGCCATGTATTGCAGCTAAGTGCAAAGGTGTTTGATTAGCATTATTTGGTGCTTCAATCATTTGATTGGAATGTTTTGATGCTAAGCATACCTTAAGCAAACATAAATCTCCATTAATAACCGCTGAGTGCAATAATGTATTTCCTGTAATATCGAGTTTGCATAAAATAGGCGGAAACAAATCTAATACAATACGTAGTTTTTGAATTTTGTCGACATTTGTTTTGAGGGCAATGTCGAAAAGTACATTTGCCAATGATTCGTCCAAGAACTCTCTTTTTGTTCTCAAAATACTTTGCATAGATTTAGCAGATCCAGTGAAACAAAGCATCTTCAAACAACTTATTGTAGGACATAGGTCATATGGACTTTTGCCTGAGGTATTTGTGATGTTTCGAATATAATAAGGTGACTTCTCGATTTCGTGCAAAATGTCAACAAAGTCATGTTCAGCAGCGATATGAGCAGCTGTATTACCTTTTATGTCTTTTGAATTTATTTCTAATGCTGGGAATTGTAACAATATTCTAACTGACTCAATGTGTCCGTTTTCGGCTGCAATATGAAACGCAGTTTTCTGGCCCATCGTTCTTTTGTTCAATGTTCCTTCTCTCGCAAGGTATTCTAATGCATACACATTGTTATATTTTGCAGCAATATGAATTGGTAGAAATCCGTCCTTATCATGATTCATCAATAAAGTCCTGTCATTTGATACAATTAATTGTGCCTTTTCCCTTGCATAAGCTTTAGATTTGGCACAAACATGAAGAACGGACTCACCAAAGAGCTCAGGCAATGCATCTTTTGCTAAGACTTTTGTTAAAATGAAAGTAGTATCTTCGTAGATAGCTTGAACTATTCGGCTAGACGATATCATTAGGTCCTCAGCTGTCTTGTGGTAAAGGTTGTGTGCCCCTATATCACACCAGGGTATAGATTTTAGTCTCCTTATTATTTCATAGTGTCCCTTCAACGATGCAATATGCAATGGTGTATTTTTGTCGCAGTCCCTTGCATTGATATTAATGAACATGTCAGCTAATAAAACATCTACATTTTCTGAAAGGCCATTAAAAGCCGCGATATGAAGTGGTGTCATATCTCTGAAGCCAGTTGCATTTAGGTTTACACATATTTGATGTAATAACAAATATTCTAAAATGCGTTTGTCCTTATTCCTAGCAGCTATATGTATTGGTAAATTCCCTATCGAATTCTTCTGATTTAGAAGCTTTTTATCCCTTGAGACCAGTACTTTGATCTTTTCTACGCCATCAACACTGCTGGAGCAACATATGTGTAGCACATTGTTTCGTTTGTTGTCAAGAAATTCGATTGAATCATCATATTCCATAATATTTTCAAACTCACTTATGGTTTTGAACATAGCACACTCTTTCACATGATTATGTAGCTCTTCCAATGGCGTTTTTTCTCTTATATTTCTTCTTTTTTTATTACATCTTTCGTCTTCACGTAATATTTTATAAGCTTTTAGTTGCCGTTGCATAGCTGCATGGTGTAGAGGTGTATTTCCGTTAATATCAATCGCGTCCAATTTGATATTCCTTTGTCGAAGGAGGATGCGAATATTTTCTTCCATTCCATAATACGCACATACATGTAGCGGAGTTTGCCTATTGTTCGATGCAATATTGACGTCTACTTCATTTGTTTTGAGCAATTCAATTACCAACTCTGTGTCTCTATTGAGAGCTGTGATGTGCAACGGAGATAACCCACTTTTGTTTTGTTCATTTATCAAGGTTCGCTTGCGTTCAATTACAGTTCTAGCTTTTCGACTCGGACTAATATCACTTCTGCATATCCAATGTAGCAATGTGTCACCATTCTCGCATTTTGTATCATCAGTTGGTATGTACTCTAATAGCTGAACAAGTGTGTGTTCGTCCCCATAAAGACATACATTTTGCTTCAAAACTGTCATTAACTTACAGGTTTCTTCAGAGAGTTGCTCACAAAATGAAACAAGAGTAGATACGCTAGAGGCACGCATCTGCAACTGCAATAACATCCAACTAGACAGAAACATAGATCGTCCCTCTTCCATATTGCTTGATATTGATCTGAAAAAAAGAATAATACTCCAAATTAATTCGGCTACATGATATACTTAATACAGCCCGAGCACAATCCACTGCTTTTTATCGTAAGATTCAACTTTAAGACAAACATAATCAACATATTGCATTAATAATTCATAAAAAAATACAATTATAATCAGCTCGTATTTGGCTTGTTATCAATGTGTTTCTAGCAATAAAACACTTTTTTGCAAAGAGTTACCAGATTGACCATTATCTATTAGTTTTATTTTAGTTCTAAGTTTATTATTTTCAAAGTGTGCAATTCGAAAAATGATGCAAAATAACTGTGTCAATATATTTGGATGAAGCAAACTCCATCGGACGTATACTGTTGTGTTCTATCCGTTTAATGATTCCAGACTAGATTATATACGCATTATCAGTAAACTTAAAAAAACTTAGATATTAATAATCATTCATTTAAAGTGATATAACAAGGAATAGTTAATGATTGATGTCACATTTTTAATGTAAAATTAAATTAAAGATTAAATTGATTTTTCAAATGAATGATTATTTACATGCCATTCAAAATAGCTATATAAATTATACAAGTCCTGAAATAAAGATATATATTTGATCATTATAGTATTTGATCATTACAATATTGAAATTCTGTTGGATTTACGATAGTGTATGATATTATCCAAGTCGGTAACGATTGAATCCGTAAAATATTTCCGATTGTCAAATAAATTATGTTTTCAATAAGTATGAGAACTTGCATACATGTTTCGTGGACTAAACAGTGTCACTTTTCAAAACATAATAGCGACTGCAGGCTATTTAGCCTTGGTGCGCGTGTGTTGCGTTTAAAATGGGTCATGTAAACACACTGTTAAATAAAATAGCTGATTCTCACTAACTGGACTGATTATAATGCATAAAGAGGTATCTATAATAATAAATTGTTTGAGAAATGGAATTTCAAATAAACATATTTTTTTCTTATAATAGTAAAATTTCGATGACCAATTGTTTACGCCTTTAGCCGATCTGGTGCTAAAGCAAATTAGATAAACATATGTTTTGCAGGCTGATTTTAGCAAAAGCTTCACGTTCATATTCACTTTTGATGTATCCAATTATTAAAGGTTAGCCCTCATTTTATAGTAAATGAATTGAAGTTGAGGAAATAAATACCAATCGACATTTTTATGGTTAGTAAAAGCGTAAGTGCACCGTATTCTTATGAATAAATAGTTGTATTTCCTTATACTCTAGACATTTTATGTCAAGCATATCAGATACGAATCAGGTTTATAGCTTAATTTATATGTTTCTATCTTACACATATAACATTAAAGCTGTATGAAACTTTCTTATATTTAAGACAATTATTAGCTAGTCTAATTACCTCTTATTCGTACAAAAATCCAAAGTTGGTTTCTCATGACAGGTGAAAAATTAATGTTGCAAAGAAAGATGATTCTTCCAATTTAAAGTATATTTTTATCACAAATGTAATAACAATTTATATAACAACATCTTATGTAAAATAAATACAGCACACTATTTTGAAACGTTGTAAAATCGAACTGCACAACAGTGCATTAAATGCAACAACTGAACAGTACAATTTCCTATAAGATGAACTATTTAGGCCACGCTTGGTCATAGAACGTGTTTATGCAATATCTGAATAAGTCCCAGTGAATAGAAAGTACAACACTTACTATAAATAACTCGCATCTCCTGATTTAGTTCTCTAATAGGCTGAATATAGGCTTTGCCGTGCTTTGTAATATAGCTATGTACAAGCTTTAGAAACAGAATATCAATAGTCTGATCAATAAAATGTATTATATGCAATATATAGTTTAAGTCCTAGTGAATGGTACTGGGCTTTGGTAAGTGTAGATATTTACTGCTTTGGATTGCATCGGTTAATATTTTTAAATTATTTAATGAAATACGAGTAATATCATAAGATTAAAAGAATTAGTTTATTTATAGAAATTAATGTTTTTTTCTAAGAATCGCAAAAATACATTATAAATTATCTAATAGTTTATATTTATAAATGTCACATGAATCAATCAATAGGTGATCTTATGTTTTTTTAATCAATAAATCATTTACAAACCGACAACATAGAAACTCAAACTCGACACAAATGTATAAAAAATTTCAAGTTATCTGTGATAGAAGAGAATATATGGATATAATATGTTGCATAACAGTAGCCATAGATAAATTTAAACAAATCGAAACAGTTATTGCGTCATTAAATGTGCGAGTGACATGAATTAATATGAACGCAAAGGGCAGTGCTTAGGTAATGCAATGTAATTGAAAATTAGTAAGTATTGTAAAAAGAACACTACAGTGCGTTTGAGATTGAATAACACCGATTTTGTTGCGATTTGAAAAACATAAAATACTGCTTCATGATAATAAATACTAATCTTAATGTATATTACTTTACTGCAATTACACTGAAAATGGCAAGATTCTACCTCTTTTCTAAATATACGCAATGTTTGGATTGGAGCCTAAGTCCACCATGCTAAGTGAATGGGCGACTTTTCAGCCTCGAAAATGGCTCCGATTCCCAATTTAGTTATATTTTACAACAGTTTACAATAAAATTACTTATTATTGTAGTTTATAAAATGTAGCTTAAACTATTCTTTTAAAACGTACATAAGGTATTTCAAACTCAATACTAATGAAACATTGATTTAATCAAGGATTCGATGTAGCATATACTCCTCATTCAGAATTTCCAGCCATTCGTCTTTCAAAACATGTATATTTTAGCTTAAAAAAGTAGTGCATTTAAAGCATGCGTTGTTATGATCATAAACATAATAGAACTTATTAGAAATCATTCAACCCAAACCAGGTCTGAAACAACGCATTTGCAATTTAACGTAGTAGAGGGTATTATATATAGTGTTGCACGACAAAAAAAATCTGACTAATTGTTAATTTTCTCATCAACCACGAAACAAAATAGAATATATTATTGATCAATATATTCAAATAACAAAGTGGCAAAACATATATGGTTATCAACTACAACCATATGATTTTAAAGTAAAAGGGTGTTTTTTTCATGTATTTGAGCACACATTTACATAAAACAATTTACGTTAAAGTCTAAATTTAACAGAAATCCTTTATATGTGACCCCGAAAAACTTGCCCCTACTTCTAATGTGTTTAATCACGAATGATTTTATTTTGATATGAGTGGCATCTAACGACATGATATGTGTTTGGCATTTAAAAGAGAAAGCAAACAAAACAATAGAATGCTAAGCGAATTTCTTCTAAGTGTTAAAAAACAGGTTTAATTTTTATAGCAGTAATATAATTTAACGCTTTTGCTAGATTTTTTTACCGCATATTGCTGATTAATGCGCTTAAAGTGATACATTTGCATTACATCCTTTATTGCACGTAAAAAAATCACTTTTACATCTAGATTTTTCTTATATTTGTGTTATGTGTCAGATGATAAATACAATGATTTCTTAAAATATGATTGGGCATGCATGGGGTAGCATGAGCGTTCGGTATTAATCATGAGTGAGTTTTAAGAATGGCGGTACTATGAATTTTGAATGCAGGCTTAATTTATACCGGATTGGCCACACTATTGATTATATAAAGGATACATCACTATTTCTCGTACAAAACTCGTTCCGAATAAATAATGTTTATAAGCGATTAAAGCAACTTCAAATGTATGGACTATATAACAAGCTTCATGATGGAAGACAATTTCTTCCTATGTAGCCAGTCCCTGCTTTTCAAGTGTATCATGGAGTATTAGAAGGGTGTCTTGCGGATGTATAAATATAGAAATTAATGACATTTTTCGCTGTGAGCAGAATATATGTGCTTTTTCACCCCTCAATATTATTAAAAGGATAAGTGCAACCTTCCGTTAAGTGGCATTAGCACGTATTAATGTAACGAAATGTTAAGATTTTCTAACCGTCAAAAATATACATGAGTTATAGAGTTAAACATGCTTCAGTTCAATCTGTGTTTAATAAACGCTTTCAGAATATAAATGTATCTGAAAAAAAAACAAGCTATACATTGTAAAACCAAAACATGTTGAATCCACTTTAAGGCCTTTTGTCATGAACCCCATATCATGTAAAACGCATTAAGCGCATGTCAGTTTTTAATTGACAGCAACGAGAAGGGGTCGTTTGTGGTGATTTTAATCAGAATTAAGGAATCCTTGAAATTTTCTAAGTTTCGGGGAAATTTTCTGAATAATCACTACTTCCAATATTATCTTCAGTATTCTAGGTTTTTGCTATCGATTAAATATGATGAGTAATATAATGTTATCCGGTTTTGAAAATACAGAAATAGTATACCTAAATGAAATAATCGCGTAAATAATGCCGTGCGACACTATAGTATCTTATTTCATGGAACCGTTTAATCATTGCACTGGAAATAATATCGCCAAATTAATAGCCATCGAAACGTTACTTTTCTCAAGGAAACGGAGCAAAACAGATTTAACATGTATAAATATTAAAAAGACCTTGCTTTTTCCTGCTTTAATTTCCTAAATAATTCTGGCATCCATTGTAATCCTTATAGGGAACCAAAAACAACGAACTGTTTGTTAGCTTTTTATCGCTGTTGTTTAGTTTCCCATAACGAAATCATTAGAAGACAGGTTTGTCAGGAAAAAACAAGAAAACAACTTCCGATATGGCCAGCTCCTCAAGTTTGCGTCCCTATTCAATCATTCCGCACCCATTATACTATTGCCTTGATAATGCAAAAAAAACATTAATATATAAATATGTCTATATTATTTCTTCAGTTAACAGAGCATAAACGATTCAACACTCCTCTTAGGTTAGGAGTAAAAAAGTGCAGTTCTTGCTCATTCTGTTTCATTATATGCTTGGCATTATTGCACTGCTAATGCAGATATCTTATTATTATCGATTTGCGAGGCACTGTGGTATATTAACGCTGTTTTACAGGGCTATTTTTAATGGTTTGTGGGCTTCAAATGAAAACAGCGGGCCGAATGTTACATTTGAGCCCGCTAAATTGGGTTTCAAATGAAAACGGCCCGCTTGCTTGTTTCAAATTATATATTTTCCCCATAAATGCTATAATTTTTATTTGCAACGGCGTTTCACTTGGTTATTATCTAATAGTTGATAAACATTAACTGTTACATTAAAGATGGCTATTCTAAGTTGAAGAATAAGTGGCAAAATACATAAAGCAAATCTAAAATTTAGAAAGGACATCGAT
>LQRL01097652.1:4620-24611 GCA_001703475.1 Hydroides elegans | reverse complement strand
TCACCACCTATAACAAAGCTATCACATACGATATCGTGTATCAGTAATCGTTTGAGGGATTCTAAAAATGTAACTCTAGCTGAGTCTATATTTGGTGCATGTTCATGTTCATGTAAATGTCATTTATTGATATTTGATTTTGTGCGCTACAACTGAGGGTCAGATGGTTGCAGTTAATCAAGATATTAAGCAGATGAATAATGCATTCACCACACAAACAAAACCGCCGATTGTTTTGTATCAACTACTCATGCTCTATGGTGCTGTCACTGTTTGATCTGCTCGGGGCTAATCGGACAATTGACCGCACTGTTAAGTGAGAAAGCATGATACCACAAATTACAAGGGTTCAGTGACAAATCCCTGATGCGTCAATATTTAACTTAACATATGATAGTTTTAGCTTTTACATATAGGTTTTTACTGTATAAATGTATTACTATAATATTGATAACTTTACTGAAGGGCACCCCACGACACATTTTTTTTTAAAAATTGTTAAATCACCTTAAAACAACTTTACTAAGACGCACAACAACAACATTTTCCTTTTTGAACAAAAACATTTTGCAAAAAGGTGTTCATTTTTCCCAAGCCAGCTGAGCTGTTCCTCCATTTCTAGCCAGCTTGGAGCAGAAAAGAAACACCTTTTGCAATAATTAACTGTTGAATATAAATAAATCACCTATCACAAATAACAAATAACAGTTTATAAGACAATTGCAAGCAATTACGATAAATTTGCAAATAATAATTCTCATTAGTTATTACAAAATAAAGAAATTATAAAAAAAGGTGTTCCTCAAATTGCTATAATCTCCAAGCTAGAACGAATTTCCTCAAAAACGCCAAGCCAGCTGGAATTTGCTGGGGAACACCTTTTGTGAGGAACAGCTCGTGGGGTATTCTTCTTTATTCAACTCAAAAGAAGTTTATCATTCACATGGATCTGATTGCAATTGTGTAGCATAATACTACAACTTCCAAAGCATGTATACATCCGTATTTCTGTTAAATCGAGAAGGAATCGATTTGAGTATCGGCATGAAAGTTAATTTGTTTGCTATGAAAACAACATAAGATAACTTTATTCGAAAGAATATTGTCAATTAAAATTTTCGTTAGAACACTTATATAACTTGTATTGACTGCAACATTGTTTAAAAGAATCGCTGCTTATTCATAATATTGGGTACAGGGGTTACGGTTTCATCGTGTCATATATTTTGCAGCTTATATATAGAGTTACATTCATAACCGTTATTATAAGCAATTTTTCAATGCAGTGATACTTATTCCCAAAGTCAAAATGTTTATGCATCGATTCGAATACTTAACTGATTCTAGTCTCCTTAAATTGGCAACGATCTCGTTTTGGACAAAGGTGTCAACAACAAACACACTTGTACCATCATTTAAGATGTGAGATTTGATGCTGTCGTCTATCACTAAGTTCTTGCTAATCCCAGAGTCAGACAGCATAGGTACCCTATTGAGTGTGAGTGTGGACGTCGCAAGACAGTGGAAAACTACTGTACGTCTTTTGTACTTAGATGATGCTAAGAAATGGTTTTCATAAAATGATTCATATCAAAAGTGGCAAAATACTTTGTAAAGGTATAATTATGTGTTTGTTTTTTTATTTTACAGATTTCATGATTGTACCCAGTTTGGGAAATAGGCAAATTTTTAAGTTGACTTTTACATTGCGCTTCAAAAGTATCTTGTGTCAAATGTTTTTTTCCTTTCATCTTCAAACAACATTTGCGAAAAGAGTAATATCAATCTTCATGAAATATAAACAGCAAAAATAGTTACTAAAAAGGATATGTTCTTCAGAGCTATTTGGTCGATTATAAAAGCCCCTGTGAATCTCTATTTCAGCAATTCCGACAGTTAATAACTTGAGTATTCCTTGCATAGAAATAACAACTCAGCAAAATTATATTTTGTATCGATATGTAAAATATGTCAGAATATAAAAACGTCTTGTAATTACGATAGGCATTTAATGTTACAATTTATGTTTGGAGTTGAATACATACAATCCAGCCAGGATCTCTACACATGGAACATTTTAAGTAACAGACGATGTGTGCGAAAGGAGTAGCCCATACATTGCCACGCATATGTAAGGCAAGTATTTAACCAATAGCAGGGCCATTTCTTTGTTTTACTGCATGTTAGTTTTTATTATATAATAACTTATTTCGTCATTCCCGCATTTTGGATATAGACAAATATAAGTGTACCATTTCCTGAAACTTTTAATTAAAAATAAATTTTGAGCATAAATAGGCCATGGAAATTTGATTAATATTTTATTGAATATTTAATTTCAATTATATCAAATCGCGTCGCGATTCAACTTTTTATTACATTTCACGATAAAACTGTTAAATGCTATAATTGCAATACAAAAACAAAAACATTAATATAGAGCTCACAAGGTATCTTACGAATGTGGGGCTAATTTAATTTGTTAGTCCTGTAACTTGATTAGTTTGTAAGACTTGAGTAAAAAAGTGGGTGTTTTTTTACTAAATTTCAAATGTAGGTAGTTTTGAAATACATTTAATTGGCTCAATTATATTTTTTGCCTAAATCATAGGTTTTTCATGATGACTTAGTTTGTAGCCATACACTGATATGATTATTAAATCAAATATCCTTTTCATTAGTATATGGTGCATATTTTAATAGTCTAAAACACAAAAAAATATAGCAAACTCTGGAGATACATGGATGACGTAATTTCATGATTTATTGTAATTTGCTACCTGGAATATTATTTATATACCATTCCGAAACACATTCCTTACTTTTGTTTATCTTGGTCGGCTTCATTCAGAAAAAATAAAAATTGAACATTACTAAGATTTATACACGGATTTTTTTTTTGTCAAATAAAATTGAATAAAATAAATAATTTGCCCGTTCAAGTGACTTACCAGAGGCCAGAATCGTAATAAATCCTAATATCGCAAGTGTGTCATATTGAGCCATGTTTTTTTTTTGGAAAATATATTTATTAAGCTTTTCTATTTGACTCTATTTCAAAATCATGTATTTAAACTACCAAGTATTCTGTCTTTTAATGTTTGGTATACTCTAATTATTGCTTGTCCTGTTAAGCCTTTTAATCCTTGCTATCTTCATATGAGATCCGTCCCAACCCGTTTCTTCTCATCTTTTATATAAATACGAAGGAAGAGAGAGACAATATGAGAAATCTAATGAGCACATAGGAAACACACCCCATATGCGGTGTTTAGGAGGAGAGGAGCAATTTGCTATCTCATGATTTATATCGTCCCACCACGCGAGTTAGTCATGCATGTTACCCCATGCAGTGCAGTTGAGGGTTCTCAGCTAAAAAGGTGCATGTGACTTAAATGAGCGTGTGTGTGTGTGCACAAAATGAATAGGTTAAACACCCTAAGCATGTTAGGAATGTATGTAAGGGTCTGGAAACACTGGGACTGATTAAAAATAGCACTGATTCGTGTTCGTATAAATCCGAAGTAGGACTTATTTGCAATGTTGACATTCACATAACGAACATATGAGAAGAATACTGTTTCTACTCGATTCAAGTGTGACCAGGCCCTTACCATTCATACTGATGTAGTTGGTTCAGAGCAAAAAGGTGCTTACTCAATTGAGCATTTTTGTGCATTGCTCTAGACGGAATAATATTAAGTCCGTCGCACATGTGATGGCCTGGGCAAACTGGAAGCAACGAGGAGCGACAACGATTCTTGCTCTTGTAAAATCATTATACTACCTAGAAATTTTCTCATAGTCATATAAAGATCATATAAATACAATTATCGCTTCGGCTCGTATATTGTAAGGGCCTGTCCACACTAGGTACGACATGGATAGACAACTATTCTTGTTCCTATAAGATATTCATTTGACCTATTTGCAATTTTACTAGTCCTATCAAGAGCATACAACAATGAATCGCTGTCGCGCCTGGTCGCTCTCTCGTTACTACAGTAGTATGGCCATGTTCATTCCATATGCGTTACAGTTGGGGATTCTGAACAAAAAGGTGCTATCTCAAATAAACATATTGGTGCATAAAATGTATAAGTGAAACGCCTCCGGCATTTAGGGTTTCTGATAGAATGGTTGATTTTATTACACTTATATATACAATTGTATAGTCAATATTTCATTCAATGCATTGATTTAATGAATATTTTGAATATAAACTTTGCACGTCATTGCTGACCTGTCGTTAATTATTATTTTCGCTATGTCCTAAGTTGTTATTTTGCAATTTTATTACATTTGCGAAAATGTTATGTTTTTATTGTATATATGATTTTATATATAACTGAAAATCTCAATTAATTTTTGAACAAAAAACAATTTCGTAATCCTTTTACGTTGATTTTAGTATAAGATGTGTCTTGATCAATTTAATTTCCCTCCCACACTCATAACATGGAAGCTTCGGCTAATACCTACGTCAATTACCGGAACACACTGTTAATATCGGAGCTGAGCGCTAAACGGTTGAAGCATCAGAGCTTGGTGTTTTATTGGTGTTACAAATGACCGCTTTGCTTGCAGAACGAAGAAGTGAACAAATTGAAAAGACAACATCTATAGACTTCTAACATTAAAGGGGTCCATGCAAATCAGTTTTAAATGAACTAAGCGTGATTTTTTGCGCATATGCTTAACAAACCAACTCGCAAACCTAGCTATTTAAGATAATTTAAGGCAATTTAAGACAACTAGCTTTATTTTGTTGTTATTCAGGGATCAGGGGAAAAGGCTGATAAATGCACTTTTCTACTAAATTGAAACTAAATTGCTGACTTAGCTTTAAACTTTTATTACGATAATCTTTAACTATAAAATTAATGATCGTTAATATATATTATAGTTATCATTTTTCTTGCTTTCTTGGTTTTATTATCAGCATTGATATAGCAATACGTATTGCTATTAAAAATTACAATATTATCATTAAAAATATCAGTATTATTTTATCATTTCTCTTATTTATTGTTACATACCCAAAGAGCCGCTGACAGCACCATTATAACACAATGCAAATACAGTGTTTAGCCTTACAGAAGACTGACTAGCCAATTTAATATGATGAGCACATCCACTGTGTGAATAAGCATATACATGTACTCATATCAATATGAGGCCATTGAGGGCGTTTAGATTTCAATCATTTTACGATTTTTTTCTCATACCGTGATTTAACTGGATTGAAACCAATCCCTTCCAAAGGTCGACAATGTATCACAGAAAAAGAGAAAGAAAATCGAGTCGGTTTTATGACAATATTTATTAGTCTGTGTTAAACATTGATTAGACGCCTTCTAAATACCAAATGAGAACATTTGACAATACATTAACAGTTATGTACATTTTAGTCACGTTTTATGCATTGTAGTTGTTATTTGTCAACGGTGTGCAACAAACATAGTAGTCAGCATTTTACGATAAATATGTTATATGTTTGGGTATGTAAAATCATGTTTTATTCATAATACCATTTAACATAATATCCGCACAAAGGTTAATAAGATATACCTTTAATAAGCTACATCGTCATTTATCTTTGATATAATTATAATTATATAATCACATTATATCCCACTATGTTATATATTAATATAAATAGGAACGTTGTGACATGTACTTTTATTAATCAAACATTCTGAACTAACAATAATAAGCATTTCTTAAGAGATCTGCAAAAACTTAAAAACTGACAAATTGTTGATTAAAAAGGTTTAATTTGATGCCAACAAAGTTATTGCACACTCGTTTACAAATATTTGTAACAAAAATGCATTCGGCAGCACGATACCACAACACAACTATTCGCACAACCTAGTTATTAACTCTACATTGAATTTGTATTTTATCAGTAAAGATAGTATGTTAAATTATCTCTTAATTTAACTAGATTGCGCCCTATGTGACGTATTTAAATATTTGAGAAAAAGCATAAATTCACTCGTTTGATTTTTATTATCGATAGCTGTTGTTCACGATATTCTCGAAACAATCAAAAATCGAGCTTCTTGATTTTAGCTGTATAATTATTAACCAACGATCAAAGATTTAAGGCAAAGGGTACACCAACATCAAACATTATAAAGAAGAGCACCACACGAGGTGTTCCTTAAAAAAGGTGTTCTTTTTCAAATTTCATCTAGCTACAAACATTCAAAAATTACCTTCTAACTACAAGATTTTAAGGAACACCTTTTTAGATTTTTGTCGAATTTTATACATTCTTACGTCAATTTATGGTTAATTTATTCCGATATATCAAGCTACTAAAAATAAACTGAGGTACAACTAGAAATTAGTCATATATACCAGGTTTTACTATTTTCATTTTTCATTAAAGGTGTTCCTCTTATGATTCTAGCCAGCTAGATGAGCGAAGTGAGCTAAGCTAGCTACAAAAATCGGAACACCCATTTTTTGAAACATTTTTTCTAAATAATATTTTTTTTCATATTTCATTGTTACAAGTGATTTAATTATCAAATAAACACTCTTTGGAAATTTGGTCGTGGGGTACCCTTCTTATAAACAACTAGTCATATTATGCATCTGCATATCTTAATGAGACAAAAGACAAACAATAATTTAAAATCAATCATAAGATATGAATTTTCTCAAATTATCTTACTGGTTTTTCAACCCCCCCAGCCAACCAATTTTTCCTAGAGTGATGAAACTTCACACAGTAAAACATGTTTTACAAAATGCGACGTTGAACCTTCAGTTTGATCGAACGAACAATGTAGAGATTAGGGTAAAGACACGTGCTTGTGGATTTTTTCTGCAACACAGCTATATATTAAACGAAAATATAGTAAACCATCCGATCGCAATATCTCAGGGTTTACTTTATTTTCTTTGAATATCGCTGCGCCGCAGAAAAAATCCGCAAGCGTGTCTTTACCTTTACTTGTGTTTAAACTTTTTACAAAATAAGAAATATGAGTATTTTCACAGCAAAAAAAGATATCGCGTCTTTCGTAAGGACGACGCTGCGAGGTCGACGCTGCGAGAAAGATTAAACATTCTACACCTACTGTTTAAAATCACAAGCTTTTCTCGGGTAAAGATCTATATTGCCAAGGCGGGGGGCTTTGTATCTCTGATGTTTACGCTATGTTTACAATTTACTTTGAATATTATTTACATTTATACTTATTCAGCTCTTGCTCGGTTTTATGTTTTACTAGGTTGAGGACCTGATTTTGATAGAATAGCCATCAATAACCATTTTTAATGTGTGTAGGCTGTCATTGGTTATTATAAATTGGTAGAAGTGTGTGTACTTCTTTTCTAAAACGGGAGTTGGTTAAATACACAATAAGAGGTTTACCGATATTATTTATGAAATAAATATAAATAACTGGAAAAAAATCACTTAATGCATTTGCAAAAAGAGCAAACGCATTTGAGAAAATGAAAAGAAATGCAATCACTGCAAATATTTTGAGGACATTTTTGTAACGCTTATTTTGGGTGATGACGTGTTGTGTCGTAGTTGAAGTGGCAATGTTAGAAGATGTAACATTCACGGTTTCTTTTCTGTAACATAAAACACAAAAAAAACATTCAAAAATATTTAAAACATGCTAATTTCCATTTGCGTTATTTGATGTGATAACACTATTTAAAATATATGTTTATTTAGGTGGTAAACATAAGTTATAGGAACTAAAAGCAATATAGAATTTAATAATTTTTACATAGAACAGCGCAACCAGGCTTTCCATATTTTCTTGTTAGTAATTATTGAAAAATAATAAATATAAATGCCGATATTTCAAACTGTGTCAGAGCATTTCTGTGACCTTACAATTTCACTAATTATTGTTAAAATATATGTATGACATGTGAATATAATGTTGAATTTAATGTAGTGACTGTGTCTTATATATCATACGAGATATCAGAATATTCGACGAGCCAAAAATAACATACCTCTGACTAGGTCCTGGAGCAGTGTATGCAACAGGTTGACGTAGCTGAATATCGTCAATCCTGCGTTTTTCTCGGACATACAACTTGTATGCTATTATGGGATACACTGTAAATATTGTGATCAATCCGAGAAAGACGTGGCTGCCAATAATGACCACAGTAACTGAGTGAGGTACCATAGCGAACGAAATGGTTTCAAGGACACTAAGTATTAAGGATGCGGAAATAATTGTTCGCGCCTGTGATATGTAATATTTGTTTGTAAACGGCTTAAAAGCTGCCCATAATCTATCGATAGCCATCAGACATATTTGGCTTAAGTTGTTAATTCTTATAAATCCTCTTATGTAAGTGAAACTATTGAAGAGAGAAATGTATAAAGTATCTGTCCCGTTTTCTAATAGCAGTTTCGAGAAAGGTATGAAAATAGCTGTGTAGCAAGCTATCAAATCCAGAATAGCCAGGGTAACGAGATAAATGTTACCAATAATTATACTATTTCTGTTTTTAAAATAGATAAATAAGAGCAAACCATTTGTCAACGTACCGAACACAATGATGATAGATACACATGTTATGTGCATTTCAAATGGAACGCCTAACGTCTGATTCCACATAATGGTTTATACACGTGATAATTTGAATTATCAATATATATGAAATAATCATGTAGTTTCAATTATCCACTCAATTGCTAAAACTGAAATCAACCAATCAAATTCCGTTTAAACACGATGAAGTTCTTGCCCATCTCTTCATATTTATTTCTATAATATGATAATTAGTTTTCAAATAGGCCGCGCACTGCAGTTTTCCTTTTAGTATTGCAATAACAAGTTTAATCATATTTCTTAGTTTTATTTATACGCATTTTCATTTGTTCAAATACCTTATTGAATATATCGCGCATGAATTACACTCTAGGCAATCCTCGTTTTTCTATTGTTTAATACAATACACACACATCGCTTTGTAAAGTGTCAGATATCATATTTGAACATTTGTGTGTTTCAACTATAAATGTATTACCAGAGCATTATGTGAGATATGCTGATATTTATATGAACTAATCCTATCACAAGCATAAGTTAACATTGTTATCATAGAAATCATGATATTAAATTTCAGTTTGATTTCTTTATTTATTTTTGAAATCATATTCTCTATTTCAAAGACCATGTTTATTTTTTAAAATTTATATTGTCGTTATCAATTAATTTCCATTAACATTTATATAACATAACCATTGATTATAAAACCATGTCAGATAGAAATGAATATAAGATTATAACTTGCACAACAATTAAATGTTATAATTGTTTTGCGACCATTTTTAGAAACCATTTCATCCCTGTTTTTAAAATAAACCTTATTACGATTAAGATATTCCCTCGGTCATAGATTGATATTAGACCTTTATTAGAATTTACAAAGTTAATTACTAACTTAACAACATGGATCCAAATACCATACAAATAAATTAGTAGGGCATTATATGTAGGGTTTCACGGAAATTAAGGTCATCATACATTAGATACGTAGTGCGTAGATGGTAAACCACTTATTAGTAAATGAAGTGATTAAGAGAGTATCATTATAGATATGATGCTTGCCTCCGGGAAAGCACGTTCCATTCTAATCATAAGTAATTAAATGTCTATCATAATAATCCGGGAATATTACGGGTTATATCCCTATACTACAATTGCAGTTGTTGTGTTACTTTAACGCCAACACTCGGTACATTTTTAAGCGTGCTTTATAAAAGAAATGTTTGAATTTCAAATTTGCAAAAAATGTTTAGGCATGAATGTTAAATTTGAGTGTATGTTTCGAATGTTGTTATTATTTAATCCACTAATACAGCTTGTAATACAGCTTGTAAAGACACCTACTGCAGTCCGAGTGTTGTTGTCATGACGTTGATAATATGGTACAGTAAAGTACCCGTTAGCATAGCACTGTCCTTTTCAAATGACAATCCAACAAATTTTTACTTTAAAGGTTTGCATCACAAAATCCCTTTCCATAATAGAAATTAAATTCGTAATTATCAGTAAAAACACATCCACATGTTTTGTTTGTTTTGTTTTTTTCAATCGCATTTTATGCTCGATCTTTCGTATACCCTTGAGAGAAGCATATTTGTCAGGTTTCATAAACATGATAAAACATAAAATTTTTATTGCTTCTCATGTTTAAATACATTTGATATTTTATATGGTCAACCACTAATAACTAAAATACTAACTAAATAGGATACAATAATAGGCACTAATATACCATAATTGCGATGCTCAATTTATATAAATATATATAGTCGGATATCTTATGCTTATCAAAATTACAAATTGTATAAAAAACACAAGGTCATTGGTATTTTGTGTTATTATCATATTGTGTATCTAACCCATACAGTGGCGCGCACTCCCGACTTCTCGTGACAAACGCTAAACGCTAAACGTTAAACGCACAAACGCTAAACCCTTAAACGCTAAACATTACACGCTAAACGCTAAACGCTAAACCATAGTCACCCACAGGTGTAAAGGGTATATAATGGACATCATTATGAGTGCTTATCTAAATTTCTTATATGCCCTTTCATCAAACGCTAAACGTTAAACGAAATCGAGAAGTTAAGCCTGCGTGCCACTGTACATCTGCTAGAAAAAAACACAGGAACCATAAGCCGTCTTCAAAAATTTTCGTAATTATTTAATATTAACACATGCTCACATACTTTGCAAGCACACACACTATAGAAAATGGTATTGGCTGAATGAATGTAATGCAGAAACGGTAATTTTCACTGCATTCGGCGTGACAATCAAATCTTTGGATATATCATATACGTGGCGTTCCATTGTTGCCATTTAATATTCCTCAAAGCTACGCGATGTAAAACTTTACTTTATGAAGTCCAGAAACGGTAATTTTCACTGCATTCAGCGTGACAATCAAATCTTTTGATATATATCATATACGTGGCTTTCCATTGCTGCCGTTCAATATTCCTCAAAGCTACGCAGTGTAAAACTTTACCTTATGAAGTCCAGAGTTCAATGTTTTACAAATCTAAACTCAGCCACAAAAATCATCAAATACGTTTTTAAAAGTAAATTAAGTAAAAAAAGTAGAAATTCAGACGCAAAAAGGAAAATTCTAAATTAAAGTTGTTTATGTTATATTTATATATGTTTGTTTTGATATTGCTTATTGTTTGTTACCTAATAGTGTTGGCCGATCGATATTTGTTATAATTACGGAACTATATCAACATTTATTTTATCTCTATTCGTCTTATTATTTCTGGATGTGGACATGATATGAACTTACCAAAAACCGAAATCATACAATGTTTATCATGCAGTTAGCATAAAATATTAATGTTTGACATTACTCTCCTTGGCTTATAAAAATGCATTGTGTTGGCATACAAAAATATTGTTTTCACATAATGGGCCATTAAAAAGTGTGCAAATTAGCAGATTGATATTCTGCTAACACTTTAAAGGCAGTACCACAGTACCACACTTAAACATATATGCGTAAGATGTATATGTTTTCTCAGTTTTGCATTTATATTTTACATGTGACTGGGTATTTATACCTTATATATGAATCGCATGGATTCGCCATAACGCTTTTGTATGAATGAATTATCTTCCATTATTAATATTTCTTTACCAAAATACACTAGGTGTGGCTTACCAATATAAGTAAAATAAATAGGAAATTGGTCGCAATTGTTATAGCATTCGAAAATATAAAAAAAGCAATAGGAACAAAAGTTTTGAAAATCCCTTTGTGTCAGTTATTTTAAATAGCCCGTAGATGATTTATATTTAAAATAAGGTACAAAAGAGCTCAGTGCATACACCCTTCTATGAGACTAACTGAACTACAGACTATCATCGTAAGTTTTATGGTTTAATTGTTTTGAATGTTTTGTTGCAATCATTATTTTTTTATAATCAGCATTGTTATGATATCAGTTTTATAAGACAAATGATTATCGTAACATATATTATTAACAAAATAAGATAATATGTCGCAACAATGAAGGAAATGAAAACATTTTATCATTAATATTTATTAAGCTGTTTTGACAATGATTTAGATTCTTTCAGAACCGTAATGAACAGTTCGCTGTTATCATTTTACAGTAAGCGTGTTCTCTATGCAACCTGCATCGATATATGTCATTTATCCGATTGTGTTTGTAATGTGCTACTCTTTTATGAAAAAAGATTATATTACCGATCAACATTTAAGTTTATGGTCCCGTTAACTTTTCTCAAAATACATAATGGATTCCTAAACAAATGCGCACCTACTAACTATGAAATGTATGTTTTTTACTGCTACGGTGTCTTTCCCCAAGATCTAGTGTACATGATTCTGATAACAGTAGTGCTATGTGTTTCATACGTACATTTTATAACATTAAGTTCGTGTTAAAGCCAAACGAATTATTAAATAAATATTGAGTGCCATTAAATAACTTTGAATCTCTCGAATGATTTGGCATATTCTCAACTCATATAGAAATAAACATATAAAATATATACTGATGCATTAGTTTAATATGTAAAACAAACCAAAAATTCAGATTGAACAAAAAACTTTAAAAGAAGTTTAATTGAAAGTTGTATATTCATTCACAAATTAAAATTTAAAAGATAAACAGCATTATTCGTTGAACTGCGAGTAGAATGCAACTGAAGGCAACCTGTAATATATTATATCCTTCCGTTACGTTAAAGACATAAATAGAAAGTGAATGAGTACTTAAACACTTTTTATTCAAACTGGTTATCTAGAAATCATCCTATGGCATGTCATTAGTTTTCAAATTGGCAAATAAATACATCATATATATGTATGAATCATTGGCCATCATACGACCACTAAATATTGCGTACATCAATTATTATAATAGTGTAAGCTAAATTAGTGTTTTTTGATATATTAAACATTTAAAACAGATTTTCATAATTTGCATAATTTGCAAATTAATATGATTTTACTCTTCACATTTCATTAGACAAATAATATCATCATCATATTATTCATTAAGTCCATCAATAGAGGTGATCAGTGCTATTTTCTCTGTGCTTCCCAACTTGATGACATTTTAGTAAATCCCTATAGTTTACTAGGATCATCAATTAAATTAACCTCACTTAATCAACAGTACATTTTTCATGGTTTGCTACGTGACACACAACTGATGTCATAATATCAAACATAAAAAGGAGCCACTTCTAAAAGACGCAACTGATGAACAAGGGTATTCACCAGTACTACTGATCAGAATGCAAATATGGTCGCATATGTGAGGCCAATAGAGTAGCATATATATGAATTAATGGAATAGCTTTTCGTTGATTTGGGCTAGAAAAAAGAGATGAACATATGTTGGATCCTATCCAAAGTCAGGCCGCCAATTTTAAATTTATAATTGTATCTTTTCGCAGAATCTAAGATTACAACGCAATTTGTTTATATCAAGAGCGACATGGACCAATATTGGTGAATTGGTACTACACAACACATTGCTTTCAAAGGTCTCTATAAAAGCTTGGTATTAGTGCACCTTACGTTCGAATTTATATTGCATTTAATTGACCATAATGTGTCACTACTCACCACTTATAACTGAAATTCTAACCAAAACGGAAACCATAATATGCACTGGAAAACCATAATTACACAGCTCAATTAGATATATCACATCGTATAAAATCATGAATTGTATGAAATACGAGGTCAATGTTATTTTGTGTTATTTTCCTTTCATGCATCAAGTACAGACACATGATAAGAATCACATCAAAAGAACCATTTGCTATATACGCCTTTGAAAACAATTGTTTGATAACCACATATTATTATTTATTTTTAATCATAAAGCAAAAACTTAGGAAAAATATTGTCTTATTTAATGTAGTTAACTCCCGACACTCCGACACTCGATATTGCTTTTAACAATGTAAACAAAAAGGATTAGTTATGTTGTCGCAACATAGATAGAAAAACCTTGAGCTTTTATATTTCTTAAACTTCTATTGCCAAAAATGAGGATAGTAAAATTGTCATTGTCATTGTTGTCCGAATTTATATGCTGAAATCATTTGGGTGTCATTGTTCAAAATATTTTCATCTAATAATAGAAGTATATTGAATGTTTATCGTCTTCATAGAGTCGCCCCTGAACAGATGAAATACTTTCCCAATATACCAATCAACTAAGAATTATGACATCTTGTTTAGTAGAGGCTTATGATTCAAAAAATGTACATTGTACTGGGAAAGTGAAAATTAGTAATAACATATTTAAATTGATATAAATCAACTTTACTTAGAACATAACATAAACATATTATTATCATAAATATGGATCATTATGCAAGGAGCAGGTGAGAATAAAATCTGAGTTATAATGTGCATGCAAATGTGTAAGACATGTACAAAAATCTCATATGCATACCCCTGCACCCTATTTCTGGCAATATGTTACGACAAATCTAAGGGCCGACACATTTGATCAATCGTTAGTAGTCTATAATTATTTTGGAGCCTAAACACAGAATGAACAATTTCGAAAAATAAGTAGCTGTTGGTTGGTTTTTAGTATAAGTCATAGTACTATAGCCTAGCCGTTTGCTGCATTGCGACACGGTACATAGACATGTATTGTAAAACCAGAGTGCATTATATGCTTCAAGTATCATGTAATACTTTAACACTTTAAAATCAAACGAAAATATTTTACTTTATTATTTTGCAATCAAGTATTACTCAACCTTATTCAAAGTATCTATGTATCGGTACTATATCAACTATAACCTAAATGTCTTTGACAATGAATACTAATGCAAAGCTGTTATCAAATATATTTTGTTCTCTCAATTCTATTGCTACAATATTTTAGTTGACATATTTAACATTTTTTATCTATGTAGTTTCTGAAATCGACTTAATAAAAGCATTCTAAAGCTAAAACATACAAACATACCATATTATCACCAAGTTAATCACGGAGGTTTACAAAACTTATCTGTGCTTGTAAATGTGCAATAAGTGTTAATCATTACATTTAGAATAATTTCGGATACGATTGATACAATATAACACACATTGCGATATTGGCAAAACAACATACATTATATGAAGTATACACGATTTCACTTAATCGATTGTGAACAATAGCAGACTGACATACTTACATTAACCAAACTGTACCACAGTCGCAAAACAGTCGCAAACATTCAGGTTTACTTTCTTTTATAATAATAACGTGAAAGTGTTCTCAATTGTTGTTGATTTTACACTTTGGTACCAATGAATTGACTTCCTTTCTGAACTTATCGTTACTCATATAAACTATGAGCGGCTTACCAAAATTGTTAATAAAATAAATGTACACGACAGGGAAATTTGCACTGAATCTATTGGCAACAATAGTGATAGCATTCGAGAATATAAACAAAAATGCAATAGCAGCAAAGATTTTGAGAACCTTCTTATGTCGTTTGTTTTGAATGGAATTTGAGGCATTCGCAGATGTTGTAGATCTCGATATTCCTTGAGAAGAGATACCATTGACGCTTTTCGATCTGAAATGAGAATTATATTTAATTTGATGGAGGTTATTTGATAGAGTTATTAAAATAAGTCGCATTTCTACTTCGCCTGTACATCACCATATATTAACGCGTTTTAAACCATTTCACGCTTCCAAAATGAAGGCAACGTGTTATTAATATATTCACAACAGACACGGATCCAGAAAACCGGGGGGCGTAAACAATATAAATTATCAGACTGAACCGGGGGGGTTGATTTTTTAGTCTTACATGTAAGGGCGAACAGGGGATGTGCGCGGGGTGCGCCCCCTCTAAATCCGCGCCTGAACAACTATTGCTTTATAACTATTTATTATTCATAAAATGAATTATGTAAGAATTCACGCGCATGGTGATAAATTGTCAATTAAAAACCAATTAAATAATCAATTTGGAAAGAAAATGAATATAATATAACAACGCAATACATATTGAAAATAACCACTCATTGGTGAAAGATTTCAAATATAAGAAATCATTTACATTTTTCTGTGATTATGAATACTTTTATATGTTATATATAACAATTATAACATAGCTGATTGAAATTAGTTTACATTAAAATTGCTTGTATTTATAGCTTATTTTTTAATTAAAAAGATAAAATGATTTATAATGACACAAGATTGATACTTTTTCAACATAGCTTTTCTTATTTACCTATATGCATTTAACAATTTTAATATGTTTTAATATGTAAGGTCATTAAAACTTAGTTACTTAGTGCCTACCTTAGACTTGTGTCCATAGTAAGATTTCCATTAGTGTAACTGGATCCATTTCCTCCAATCCTTCGCTTATCCCGAATATATATTGTATGATATTAAAGGATATGCAGTGAAAACGGTTATTAATCCAATAAGGACATGAAACCCAATCATTATACTGAGAACTGATCGAGGGGATATCAAAAATGATATCATTTCTATGAGACTAAGCACCATGATGACAGCTATAATTTTTCGTGCATGAGAAATGAAATATTTGTACTTAAGAGGCTTAAACACTGCAAATAGCCTATCTATGGCCATGAGACAAGTAAACTGTAAATTGTTTATTCTAACAAAACCTCTCACATAATTGCAGCTATTTAAAATCAAATAATACGTCGATGTATAACTATTTTCATGCAATATTTTCAACGATGGTATAAATATCGGTGTAAAGCAAGCTGCAAGATCCAATAGAGCTAGGGTAGCCAAATATACGCTTCCGATATCTTTGCTTCCTTTCTTGAAATATATAAATAGAAGAACACCGTTTGTCAAAGTGCCTAACAAAATTATTACCGCTACACAGATTATGTGAACTTCCATAGGCGCACTTAATGTTTGATCCGACATTCCGAGTCGTTAATATGGTAAAACCTCTATAAGAAATGTAATTAGAAAAAAAATATATATTTAAATCTTGTTTAAATTTCAAATCGAATTAGAAACGAACATTTATTTCAGTCATCAAGCCCAAGATTTTTTTGTTAGTCAGTTTGTTTGATAGTCATTCATAATCGTACAGCTTTTTGCCAGACCCTCAGAGATTTTCCATTAAATGTATGAAATTTATAAATAATTACTGTGGGCTTCTCACCTCTGAAATAGTGTGTGTTTCTAGTTGAACTGCAATTAGCTTAGACGCGTGTTAAGAGGGAGGGGCACTCAACGATTTATTCGGGTAAATGTTAATTCTTGTAGCAGCTCTTCCTTGCTTGCAAATTTTCCAGAACAGAACAAAGATTTTTTTTCGAAACGATTAATTTACTCTAGAATTATGTTTGTAAGTACATAAACCAACGTATCTGTATCTTAATTTAGTCTCTGTAAACGAATCTGTGAAATAATAACCTCATACACCTTCGATTTCTTGAAATCTTTATTCTGGTAGGAGATTGTAAATTTGCTTGCAATAGCTTTTCTGTATTGCTTGCTTGGAACTTCAGAATAAACATTTTGATGAATATAAGAAAAAATAAATCGTTGAGTGCCCTCGAAGAGGTATGTTTCAATAAGCTACTGCTTATAATAAACTGAGCGAACAAGCTTCTGAAAGTTCATAAATCAAAGAAACATAATGGTAGTACTATGAGGTTCTATCATCATTTCAGATTGAAACTTTTAGCGAATAAAATACCTAAGATTATATGTTTTGAAATAGTTATTTATCACAATTAACATCCTTTGATTAGCTTGCATTGTAAATGATGGTAAAATGCATTAAATATAGCAACGCCATAATTCATTTAGTTTCTTATTTGCCAATCAAAACAAATAAGTCTCAATCATATGATTATCTTTGAATTCATACATATGTTAGAACATAATCATGTTTTTTTCGTATCAAAGGTGTATTTGCAAAGCAAGATTTATTTCCAGGAGTTTAATTCTTATTTCAAATATAAATGTTATACCCATGTACATTTTATCCTAAATTAATCTTTCATTAGTTTCTAATTTAATGCATGTATTGTTCAAGTCATAAACTTTATATGATAAATAAGTATTTATATTTTTTCAAAATAGGTATTACTTAATTCTTATAATTTTGTCATCTTTAATATATAATGTAGCGAGCTGACTGATGAGAGTATTCATTGCTAGATTTTCAGAAGGTGTGCCACTCAAAGTGAGACATGGATATATTAAACATGTGAAGATTATAGAAAATGTCTCAAATTGGCGCAAAATTAGTGTGGTTAAAGTCAATAGCTCATCCAAGCCTACGTTGCATCTTTAATCCAAATAAGTGTTGCATTAGTGCCTAGGTACTGAATTTTATTAAGATAGTTTACCATGAAAAAATATGGGAAGGCCAGGACCCATATTCTTCGCTCATATTGATATTTACATTTCTCTTAAATCAATGCTTAAGACTAAGCAAACGTATAGGTTAAAGGTTAAGATCAGAGCGATGAATATGGGTCCAAACGGAGTGTTCAAGAGGAAATCCGTATATCCGTCGAAATGAGTAATTGAAAACTGATAATATAACACTAAATTATTGTTATTTTGCATTATTATCGTATCACGTTACACAGTGATTCACAGTGTTTATGATGAAAAGCACCTCACGATATGTTCTACAAAAAAAGTATTCCCTACTGAATTTCAGCTGGCTTGGAAAATTTGAGAAAATTCTTTCTAGCTCGGAGTTTTCAGCAGTTTGAGGAACGCCTTTTCGAAAATCTCTTTTTTTTGCAAATAATAGTTATTATATTTTTTTTTCAAATGTAATTGTCTGATACAATGCTATTTGCAAGATATGATAAACAAATTTGTTATATTCGAAATTTCGCAAAAGGTGTTTCTTTTCAGTTCCAAGCTTGCTAGAAAAAATGAAACAGACCAGCTGGCTTGGAAAAAAGTAAACATCTTTTTGCAATATGCTAATGTTAAAAAAACTTATTTTGTGGTCGTTCATAATCGAAATGTTGTTTGAAGGTAATTTTACATATTTTGAAAACAAAATGTGTCGTGGCGTTCCAATCCATGATTTAAAATCTTTCTTTATTTTTACTTAAATTTAAGCTAATCATATTATTTTTTAATCTCTAATAAATTCAGATTTTGTTATTATCAGTATTTCCTAGAAAAAAAGTTATTCTACTTGACTGGATGTCGCAACGTAATGATGATAAATAATTGCTCTATACAATAACAAACTCCTAGAGCACACGTATCTGCGATATTTTTGTTTCATATATTGAAATACATTTCAATCATTTTTTCTTAACAATTTGATAAATAAGATCCTAATCAAAAGTAGATATTATATGATCTTTTATAATTTAGAAAAATATTAATATGCTGGTAGAATGTACATCGTTATCTTGTTATCAGTTCTGAAAATTAATTGAGTAACTAAATAGGGGCACATGAAACTAGAAGGTCAGTGACCTTGGATCCCCCATGAACTTCAACAAATGTAGGATGCAGGATGGTCAGTTTTTACTAAAATTAACTTTGGAAATAACGAACTATTTTGCAAAAAAAAAACAATATCATGTGATGAAAGAAAAACAGAGAAACATCTTGCATCATCACTCACTTCTTTCTGAAGACATCTCGTGGACTGACGAGACCAGTTGGCAAAAGTATCCTCAAATTAAAGATTTTATGCTTTTATAAGCACGAGCTCATATAGCACAACCAAAATGCTTTTGAAAAGCATCTGAGACGGCCAGTGAAGCAAAACGATAATTTCATTACATTAAATTATGCTTATATAAGCACATCCTAGATACTTTTGAGACGCAGCTGACAAGACCAGTGGAACAAATATATCATTTAACTTACATAGCAAATATGTTTATACAAGCACGATTACTTTTGTAAGCCCATTCCAAATGCACCAGGCGCCCCCGAT